>JAENPR010000901.1:0-260879 GCA_018135685.1 Themeda triandra
GATGCACTCGGGGTCGTAGTTATCCACATCCCCTCTGGGATCTTGTATAGATCAAAATAGTCCCTGCATTTGTCCAGCCACATCTTGGGATCTTCACCAAAGAAGTTAGGAAAGTCCATCTTGGGCATGATGTGTTTTGGTAGTCTGTTATCTCTGTCAGTTTCATTCTGGTGATCATGGATTCGAACTGTATGCACTGGAGGAGGCCTGTTCTCAAGCCTGGCAGAGTAGTGATGATCTGACCTCAGAGGATGTGATGATGTGGCTTCATCTTTCTTCTTTGCTGTGGCAAAAGGATTGTCAAATACAGGCTGGTCATGAAGCAATGAGTCCAGATCTTCCTCATCAAAAATTGGCTCTGCATCAAACCTTGGGAGCTCAGGCTGTTTATCTGTTGGTTCTCTGATCTTGAGGTTCAGCTTTGCAATCTCATCCCCATTGGCAAGCACATGCCTATTGATGGTTTGCACTTCCTTGGAATACTCATCCATCACAGAACCATAGAGATTCATCTGAGCCTTGATCTCAACTTGGGCTTGACTCATCTCCTTCTGGGCTGTGCTCATCTCACTCATTTGACTGAACAAAGTGTCAAAATTTTTCTGCAACAGCTCCCACTTGGAGTTCTCTTCATCAGAGCGCCGTGTCATGGCGTCAAGGATGATCTGCGTCTGACCGGATGGAAAGTGTGTGTTTTTCCGGGAAGACGCCAGCTGCGCTGCACAGTCGGTTTGGCCAAAGCCTCCCCTTTCAGACTGCACTGCAAGATTGCCGCCGCCTGGGAAAGAGGCAGAGCCGAAGGAGTAGAACCTCAAGCTCTGGACTTTCCCCCGCCGTCGCCACCGCACAACAAACAGTACACTGTGACGCCAGAATTTTACACGGAGACCTGCTCCGCAACCCTAGTCACAACCGATCGCTGGCAAAAGGTAAGATTTGGGCTGATCAAACTCGTGGTTGCTCGCCGCCTTGCACACCAGAGCAATCAAGCCACAGAAAAAGAGCAAACTTGCAGTGGAAACGTGTAATTTTGGTGGAAGGTATTCTTGAACAACCTACTAGTGCTACACGGACGCCGAAACAGACCCAATCGACCGAGGTAAACCTGATGGGACCTCCACTCGAGCACCTTGCCGGCGCAACAGGAGATCACCGGTACCTTGGATTTACAAATCGAGATCCGCTACGGGGCTGCAACGCTAGAGGAAAGAACAAGTTTACCCGTGCGAAGAAGCGTGTGGAGGTGGTGGTGGCGGTGGTGGTTGCGCCGACGATGCCGCCGCCGCCGCCGCCGCCGATAACTGCGTCGACTCCGAGCTGGATGCTCGTCGTCCCCCCCGCCGAGGAAAGGTAGGCTCTTGATACCACTGTCACGCCCCTTGGCCGCTCGTCGCCGGCGACGTGAGCACGCAAAGTGGAAAGCAAGAATTTGCGACGATGGCGTTGGCCGGGTTCACCCCCAAGCCTTGGCCGGAATTGTATTTCTCTCTAGTTCGATGTCTTGGTCTGATACAGGGAGCGAGTTTAAGTACTCGTTATTACAACACTGACCGGTGGGTCCCACACGTCAGCGCGAATGACAAACTGAAAACGTAAAACAAGATACTACGCCTCCGGGGCTCTGCTTCCTTCTGTCTCCTTCATCTTCTCAGTTGGCGCCGTGACAATGAAGGACCCAGTTTTTATACGGTTTTACCCGGTTTCCATGCGAGTACGGGACGGCGCTACACATGTGAGTACTGTCATACAAACGGATCGGAAAAGACAAAACAGGGTATAGTACATTTTACTAACCACCATAACCATGTGTCCATGTGGTGGTTTAGTTAAGCCGGGTCGAACTGATCCAGCAAAAAGACTCGGCCCTGCGATTCGATTTGTAAAAAAATATAAATAAATCCGAACACGTGGTTTTATTTAATTACAAAATTAACCGCCGCTTACGACCTGGTCCGTCCGGATTAATCGTCACGACCTCGGCCTTCATTCGGCCAATCAGCACAAAGGCACATCGTGACACACGGTTCTGGCAACGCAAGCAATTTGATTGTTGCCCCCACAACTTGCATTTTGGAATTGGAAACTATACAAGTTGCGAACTTGCGTCATCATTTTGGGTTCATCACTCATCAGTGGTCAGACGAGATGGCGTGTAGCGAAATTTTTTAGTATCCCAATTTATTCTTACTGGATCAGGAAGCAAATTATCTAAAGAAGTAGCCCGTGCAAATTATCTAAGAAATTAAAGGAAAGTTTTCTTTCTAATTTTGTCATGAATTGTTAAGAAACAAATTAGATAATCCCATCACAAATGAAAGAATTAAATAGGTAAAGTTTGAGTAAAAAGTGATGGAACAAATAATGTTTCTTTTTCTCGCCTAATAGAAATCCCGCAAACCTTTTGCCGGCCTTTCAAAAAAAATAATGTTCTTCTTTTCTACTTGGTTGGAGGTAATGTACACAATGTGAGAGTTAAAATATAACTAATTAATACTACCTAAAATTTAGGATACAGAAGAGGAATTTGTATTCCAATTTTCACATGGATTAATAAAATAAAACCCATTTAATACGAATCTAGAAAGGTATAATTCATAAGAACTGAAATAAGGTCTAAAAATGAAAAAGGTACACACATAAATAATTATTGAGGGGCTGGATCAACTGAATTTTACATATGGTTTTACATATGGTTCTTTTTCAGTTAAAATCAATGAAGGGCTGGTTTGGATTGTAAAACAGATCATGGATGGCCTTATCACCTGCGTCCCTGCCTGTTATTTGGTGCCTTTTTTCTAAATTCCTAACTAATGATTTTGCCGTGCAATTCTGCTCATCATTCTTGGATCTAGCTTCCTGATATATCAGATGGAGTAAGGCGAAGAGCAGGTGGTAGTTGTGATTCTAGTGTGATTCCATAGGGGATAGGAGAAACAGAGAAACATTCTTTTAGTTTTCCAATATAAATGAAGAACATTTTCTCATATCTACCAGAATCTATGTAAATCTTTATTGTTTAACTAAACAAGAGTGATTTTTACAAGCAGTGCGCTATGAGAGGCAGAGCCCTTTCAAGCTTTCACGGTGACCCTTTTTTTTGACAACTTACGGTGACCGAAAAATTGGAGAGCCGCCATTGATTCAATTTGAGCTAGCTTGAGCCTGCCTTATTCAATTTAAAGAAAACACATAGGTCTGAACATTTCCCCCTCTAGAAAAAGGTGTCAAGCTGCGCCCGTTCGTTTGGCTGTTTCGATGGGTGATTGTGGTTGATGCGATTTATTGTGAGGAGAAAACATTTGTTGAACCGCTTGGTGAAAAGTTGATAAAAACAAACGAACGGGGCAAGATCTTTCTCATCACTAAAGCATGGAAGATGTACTTGGACCGTGTGAACCTGTAAATCCCTTTTCATCTCTTTTTGGAGTTAAGCTGTTTTTACGACCAATGGTATGCAAAAAAAGTCTAGAAAAGAAAGCACACACTGTGGTAAAATCACTTAAAAGATGCAGAGAACCTGTATAGAGAAACTTGGGAACGGACAACCAATCAATATCGACTACTACTGTGCTGCATGCAGCGGCCATTGACACATTTGTGACTTGTGAGTGTCCAAGCGTGGATCTGTGACTTGTGAGTGTCCAAGCGTGGATCTCCTTATCGTCTCTTTGAAATCCCTGGCAAGTGCATGCCGGGATAATTGACTCGAACACACGCGGGAGATTAGCACGAGGCTTTCCAACAGGACGATGAGACCTGAAAAATGAATGAAAACGACCACTCTCTCCAATTCAAACAGAATGCAACGCTCTTTTGATATTAAATAAATTTATATATTTTTCAGTATTGATTGATATATCAAATAACTATAATTAGATTTATCATAAATTTAGCAAACTTAAGTTGGTTGATTTAGGCCAGACTGGAATTTCATTCTTCTTTTTTTGATAGATGTATTTATCCAAAAAAAAGATAACCATGCTGCTATTACTATACAGTAATGATTTTCTAGCTCGGTTAAAGAAGCAGCATGTTAAACACACCTGCACAACAATTGAACAATTCATCGCAACATATAGTCTCGAGAAAGGTACTATGCTGCAATTTGTTACAAAGAATATACTATAGTCATCGCAATATAGGTTTTGCCAAAATCATTTGCCACTTGCCCACTTCTTCACCCAAAATCTATAGTGCTTTTTTTCTTGTCACGTTTAATTTCTTTTTTTAGGGGATGTCACGTTTAATTTCTGGTTTGGGGACAAAATAAAAAGGAACAGAAATTTACCTTTTTTGATCATAACAGAAATTTATCTTTAGCAAAGAAAGACATTGGGCTCGAGCCCAGCCCAAACCGATGGGATCGGTTGAAACCAACCGAGGCAGGCTGGCCCAATGGCCCTCTCGCAGGCCGCAGCCCTAGGGCCAGGGGCATTTTCGTCCGACTGAGCCAAACCCTCCCACTCGCAGCCACTTATAAATCCGCTCCCTAGGGTTTACCTGCTCCGCCTCCGCCCAGCCAGCGCCGCCGCCGCCGCCGCCCGCGCTCCCTCAGGTAACCAAGCAACGCCCCGTCCCTCCGTCTCGACGTCGATTTCGCGTTGTTCGTCTGCCATTTCATCGCCCGAATCCGTGCAACCCGATTAGCTCTTGTTCGAATTCTGAAAATTTCCGTGACCTGATCGTGGATCTAATTGTTTTTCTTGGTGTTGATTTCTGCAGGTAAGGAAGGAGGCCGGCGAGGATGTCGCACCGTAAATTCGAGCACCCGAGGCACGGGTCCCTGGGCTTCCTCCCCAGGAAGCGATGCTCCCGCCACCGCGGAAAGGGTACGTGTTGCAGCACCGATGCATTCGACTAGTTGCTTCTTGTTTCGCCCATGGCTTGCCGCTGCTGATCTGCGTAGTGAGCAACGGGCTGCGCGTTCATTGGTTGCGCACTTTCTGAATGAACTGCTTGAGTGGTCTTAGTAGCCCATCTCGTGCGTTTGCTGTGTGCTAGCAGTCTCTCGATTGTAACTTGATTGCTAGTTCTCGGGGAATTCCCCTGCAATAGACTGGCTATCGTACGGTTTCGTAAGTGCATGATTGATCTGGCTGACTTCACATTGTAAATGCATTCGTGACTAACATATAGCACTGGGCGTGTCTGGTACTGTGGCTGTTTGTGTGCTCCAAACATTATTATAATTCGGAATGTAATTTTGTCAACTTTGCACCCAATGTTTTTGAATTACTAAATTATGAAGCTGTTCATAAGTTATTGTCAAGTGGTTCCAATCATTAGCATACATACATATATTTTCAATTTAGTGTAGTTCTCTGCATTTGTGCAACTCAATGAATGGGCACACTAACCCGTTGTATATGTATCTGATGTGCTTATTTTCGTTTTTTCCCTGCAGTGAAGTCATTCCCAAGGGATGATCCAAAGAAGGCCTGCCACCTCACTGCCTTCGTTGGCTACAAGGCTGGAATGACACACATTGTGCGTGAGGTCGAGAAGCCTGGCTCCAGTAAGTTCAATCATTTTCATGTGGTGCAATGCTTACAGCATGTTCTCTATTGAGGAGACAGTTACTGTTGCTTTTGTGGCTAATACAAATAGGCAACAACAAGATTTAGTAGTACATTGGTTTGTGCATGAGAGTAATAACACTGTTAATTTTCTGCAGAGCTCCACAAGAAGGAAACTTGTGAGGCTGTGACTATCATCGAGACCCCTCCCCTTGTCATTGTTGGACTTGTGGCTTATGTGAAGACCCCCCGTGGCCTGCGAACCCTCAACTCTGTCTGGGCCCAGCATCTTAGCGAAGAAGTGAGGAGAAGGTTTTACAAGAACTGGTGCAAGAGCAAGAAGAAGGCCTTCACCAAGTATGCCCTCAAATATGACAGCGACGCAGGCAAGAAAGAAATACAGGTGCAGCTTGAGAAGATGAAGAAGTATCGTCAGTTATCCGTGTTATCGCCCACACTCAGGTTGGATATGGATCTACTTGTCACTGTAGCTCAGTTGTTTATTGTCAATTGTAAATTGTACTCTGCTCACACTTATGCTATTTTCTGATTTCAGATTAAACAGATGAAGGGTTTGAAGCAGAAGAAGGCTCACCTTATGGAGATCCAGGTCAATGGTGGCACTATAGCAGACAAGGTGGACTATGGTTACAAGTTCTTTGAGAAGCAGGTCCCTGTTGATGCTGTGTTCCAGAAGGATGAGATGATTGACATCATTGGAGTCACCAAGGGTAAGGGGTATGAAGGTGTGGTCACTCGTTGGGGTGTTACCCGGCTTCCCGCAAGACCCACAGGGTCTCCGCAAGGTTGCCTGTATCGGTGCCTGGCATCCGGCTAGGGTGTCGTACACAGTTGCCCGTGCTGGTCAGAACGGATACCACCACCGTACTGAGATGAACAAGAAGGTTTACAAGATCGGCAAGGCTGGACAGGAAAGCCATGATGCCTCAACTGAGTTCGACAGGTATTCTTGTTTTGTTGATTCACTGCAGCTACATGATTCACCAACTTGAATTTGTTCTTTCAGTTACAAGTATCTGTACTGATTACTGAATGCTGATTGTTTACAGAACTGAGAAGGACATCACTCCCATGGGTGGCTTCCCCCATTATGGTATCGTCAAAGGTGACTACCTGATGATCAAGGGTTGCTGTGTCGGCCCCAAGAAGAGGGTGGTGACTCTCCGCCAATCTCTGCTGAAGCAGACCTCTCGGCTGGCTCTGGAGGAGATCAAGCTCAAGTTCATCGACACCTCGTCCAAGTTCGGGCACGGGCGCTTCCAGACCACAGACGAGAAGCAGAAGTTCTACGGCAAGCTCAAGGCTTGAGCTGCAGCTGGTCTCAACTGTCGAGGGAAATGGAATTGTATTGCCAGATAGTATTTTATTTTTCTTCAGTTTTGTTCGAGATATCGGAAGAACGTGTTTGTTTTTCTAGTCTGAGCTGCTTCCATTGCGGACGATTAATATTAATATTACTACAAATTCTGAACACGAGAACCTTTGTGATAGTCATGCGTGACAGTTTTAATATATGCTGCTCATCTAACTAGCTACGTGGCGTTACCTGCACATGATTTGCCAATTTTGATGGAATCAAATCTTCCGCCGGCTCGCAATATGCACTTGCTACACGATTTTGTCGCCTCTTTTTTTACTGTAATCGTACTGCAGCCAATTAACGCATAAGTATCTCTAGGCTATTAACGGGAAAGTATCATTTCTATCTTCAGCAAATCAACGCTGCAATCTAGGCGACTTCTGGGAAAGTGAAAAAAAACTGTCAGATTATGCCATGAAAAGTACTCAAACATGCCATACTTCGAATAGTTTGCAGCGCATTTGTAATGTGGTTAAAAACGGTTTGAAGCCAAAGATTGTCGTAAGTAGCTCTCTCCGTTCCCAACAGATTGTAGTTTCAGCACTTGATTTCGGGGTATATTGACCATTTTCACCTGATATTTCAGGTGCCTCTGATATAAAGGCACTTATACTCGTTCTGTTCGACTGTTCCTTCTTTCTCAGCATTTGAATGTCAGGCGGTTGAATTGTAAGTACCTTGTTGGTAGGTACATTTGGCTTGGTGCTGTCATCAGTTTAAATAAAAGGAACCACTGTATTCCAACGAACTGAACATGATCCGTTCAAACCAGGCTGTCGAGTCTCTGAAAACCAGGTTCATACCCTAGTACTACTATGCTTCAACGATATGCATTTGTGTCGCCTCATGTAGAATCTGGCTATGTCTAGAACGTTTTGATGCGACGTTTCAGGTATTATACCAGCACCGAGCGTCTGAGTCTGCTGGCACATCAAGCTCGAGCGGAGTCAGCTCGTCAAGTCAAGAATGGTTTTTAAAAAAGAATTAAGAAAACATTATTGTTCTCCGGTGATCTCATCCTCCGTGACTTGCAAGCATCTTGGGTTGACAATTGCATTGGGCAGGGCGGCAGGCCAAACCTTCGGCTGGGCTAGCTGGAAAAGCCTAGAATGTTTTGTCAAGGCTCGGGGCGCGACCGAGACACGAGCACGTCCAAATCATCAATCTCCGCAATCGTAAGCGCCCGCGCCAATAATTATTCATAGGCCAGGAACGATGCCAATGATTATTGATTTGTTACTGACGCTAGGTCTGAATTTTCACGCCTGCCTCTGCCCCTTCGCCAGGCAACAGGGAAGTACCCATCATGTCGTAGCCAGGTTAAATCTAATCAAATAGTATATATACAAGGACGAATATTTATGAGGTATAGTAAACATCTTTATATTAATCACGAAATATATTATCAAAATAAAATTTTATTTACAAAATTTTAAAATATAAATATTGATGCTACTTTCTATATAACTAGTCAAATTTGAAAACGTGAATCCCTCTATCACAAAAAAATATTTTGACCGAAGTCAGCAAGGGAAACCCCAGCCTATCTTTTTAATTTTTTGATAATGCAGATCTGTTTAAATTCGCTCCCAAAGGGAGTCGAACCCAGGTCTGCTAGATGCTACTCAGGTTATTGTAAATGTAGACAAATATTTAGAATCACACAAAAACGATATTTTGTACTCCGTAGAACGTCGAGAATATGCTTAGTATAGTATATATTAGCATTCTTATTTTTTCAAAAAATAGATTAGTAAGCGTAAATAATAGAACAAAAATGACACCTCTCACATTGAAACGACCACGTCATCTTTGTGTTGGGCTGTTGGCTGTCAGCGAGATAATTTGGGTGGTTGGATCCTCTAGCAAACCTTTGCACTGTCTTGATGAACAGCAGATAATCTACTAGAGAGCCACACGTTACCTTTACAGACCTTTGGTGGGACCCTGCTAGCCTCTACAGTGAGGCTTGCTCTTGCCGTCAAGGCATGTGACGGGCTCGCACCAAAGCTCCTGTTGATTCTTTTTATTTGAAGGTCAGCTCCAGTTGATTCGGTGACACAATTATAATTTTAAAACAATTATATATGCGCAGTAGTCAAACATGGCACAGCTAGCTAGATTGGTTGAAGAATGCGCATGCATGGTTGATAGCGATGCATGATGCATTATTGCCCAATGCTTAGTACTAACGATGTCGATCATCAGTCCTTGTCAGCGAACGGTCTGCCTGTTACGAACTGTACGTGCGTACGTGAGGATGTCGATCAGTCCCCGTCAGCGAATGGTCTGTCTGTAGTGCACTCAAACAAGCGGCCGGTGCGCGGCCACGTCCACAGAACACACGCGGCCACGTCCACGACAGAACGCACGCATACAGATACGGTGTCACCACCACGCCGACATGGCGGAGGAATCCGGCCGGAATCCATCCGGCGCCGAGCGAACGGCACTACCTGCCGCCGAGTGAGCATGCCGATGGCGATGCCGACGCTGATATCCTTGCACGCGCACGCCCGACGACGACGAGCGACGACCCTGCAGGTTTCCTGCGTGCGGTCTCGATCGGCACACCGGACACGGGAGCCAAATCAACGACGACGGTGCGTCGTCGTCCACCGCGCCCTGAAATTTGGCGCGCCGTGGCGTAGCTGCTAGTAGAATGGAACGACGACGATGCGTACGTCCATCTAACTTGCTGTTACGTACGCACGCAAGTGTGGAGAATGGAACGCGCCGGCACAGAGCGAGGCAGGCTGACACGGAACGCGTTACGCGCGCCGCGGCGGGACGGGTGCATGCGTCGGCAACGAACGACGAGGTAGAATTTATACAACGGAGCACAGCCCGCACGAAATCGGAAGGGATCAGACAGGTACAGTATATAGTAGTAGCGATGAATTGATCAGCTTTTGGTTGACGATGTCAAGAAAAGCAACTGTGTCCCCAGTTAATTTGTACACTTGCAAACTAATTATAAACTCAAAGGGAAAAAGATTGCAACTCCTGCAAACTAGCTCGCTCAGAACACATGCAGACGACTCCTAATTCAATACGAGCACGCACACATGAGCCTGTTCTACGTACCCTCTACTAGCTACGTCATTCGCCTCTACGCATGAGCATGACACATCTGTGTTAAAGGGGCGTGACGTCGTTGTTTTTGTTACCGCCTGCACGGCCGGTGGCTGTCGGCGGCGACGGCGCGTCGGAACTCGTCGGCGGCGCAGGGGATCCGGAGCACGCCCTTCTGGTCGTACCCGAACTCCCGCGCCGCCATGTCCAGCAGCGCCCGCACGCAGGGCTGCCCCAGCGCGCGCACGTCCACCACCACCCGCTCCTCCGCCGCCGCGTCGTCCCCGCCGCCGACAAGCACCACCGCGACGCAGCCCCGCGGCACGCACCCCGCGCCGCCCTGGTCCTGCCGGATCAGCCGCTCCTTCACCTCTTCCCCTCTGCATCTGCCGGAGCTCTTGCGCTTCCAGTTCATGCCGCCGACCGGCCAGTTGCCTGCTCGCCGATCGGCCGTAGATCGAGTCGTGACCGCCGCGCGCAAGCACTTGTGTTGTCTGAGACTGATGAGAGAATCGTTCGCAGCAGCCTGGATTCGCTTCGAGCCTGGGTTGGGCGTGTGTGTGCGTATATATAGGGGGATGAGCTGAGTGGTCAACGTGTGAGGCGGTCGATGGAATGTCAGGTGACGGGGACACGGGCGCTCGTGTCGAGCAATCCTTGACCCGTGTTTCGTTTCATTGGGTTGACCCGGAATAGAAACCAAAGCAGGTCTCTGACCGGTGCCCGGTCGGGTCCGGCCGAACCTGATGCCAGTTGCCATGCACCCAAGCTGTGTGTTATACGGTTCGACGGTTGGTTTAGGTTAGAATGGATTTGGGTTATTCACATGTAATTGTTTTTTTTCGCGACGACTTCACCCGTTTTTCATTAAGAGGGATTAAACAAAGTTACAAAATCTATTGGACTCTCTATTTTTTCTAGAGGTTGAGTCCTTCGGCAAGCTTTGTTGATTAAAAAAAAGTTACATCATTTATAAGTAGTTGACGAATACATTGGGGGGGGGGTCGTCTATCCAAACTTGAGAACCTTTTGTCTAACATTGCTTGCCTAGCCAGCTCATAAGGTACAGAATTACACTCCCTATTACAATGGCTAATCGATATTGCAGCAAAATCTACTCAAAGTAGACATTTTCATCGTAGCTGAGAAACCTCTGCCAAGCATTGTATCAACAACCTCCATACAATCAACTTGGATTTGCACTCGATTGGTACCAATTTGCTAAGCTAGTAGGAGCCTATCTCTCAATGTTGAGGCTTCCGCCATAGTTGCGTCCAGCATATGGGAGAGATAGCTATAAGATGCTGCAATAAAACCACCTAAGGCATCTCTGTCGACAGCACCAGTGCTCCCTACCCCCAAAATCTCATTAAAAGATCCATCAACATTAACCATAAGGAAACCCTCAGCTGCTTTTTTCCATTATAATAGGATATATATACTTGTATAGGACCACAAGTTTCTATAAAGATGAATTCACTGCATTTAATAGTGGTACCTGCATATATGCTCTAGATTTTGATGTGATGAACACAGGTTCATATAAATTGAGTCGATTTTGATAATTAAAACACAAAGGTTTAGACATCATGTTTCAATATGTATGATCTGAATTTTTTGTGGTTTCCATATATAGATCTAGCCATAGTTAGTTTGGAGTGGGCATTACTAATCATTTCACACTAGATTTGTTGGGTCTTGCTTTTTTGTATTTTAATTGAACTCCTTTATTTGACTTGAATCTCAATATATTCCCACCTGCATGTTCTTTAATGTACATGTTCTTTCTCCATTATTAATGTACATGTTGTTTAAAAGAAAAATATACAATTGGTACTCTGTTTGTATGTCCAGGTGTGGGAGTACACACGTGGTGTTACTAACTATATATTGTACCCCAGTAATATAAAAATAGTAAATAAGTAAATAAATGAAAGTAATAAAAAGAGATTACTTTACGAAGGGCTTGCCACTACCAACCGACCGGGTTTATTTGCGGCGTTGAGCCGGTCGAAGGCGAGAGACATATACAACACAATACCCGGGTCTGAGAGGGTCAGCCTTCAGGCAGAAAAGGTTGACGTGGGTCACGCCGCGCCGGCCAGATGCTGCCATAGCCTACTTGCCGTGTACGTGATCCGAATTCAAAATTTCAAACACCTAGTTTTTATAGTGCCAAACAAACTGCTGGCTGCGACCCAGTCAAGATTTATCGCGCCCAATTAGCGAGCGCGTCGCTGAGAGTGTGTGAGAGAGGCACATCGTGATACACAGTCAGTGGCACGCCAGTTTGCTTTGCAGGTGGATGTTCACACGGTGGCACCAGTTAGTCAAAATGATCCTGAAGTAAAATACGTAATCAAAAGGCCACATTTTTCCTTTGCCTTGACTGCAGTTCTGCGAACGTGCACCATCGTTGCCGCATCGCTAATCCAGTCAGACTGCGTGTTTAATTTGATTGAAGCAGGCAAATTCAGTCATGGGAAAAGCATAAATCTTCAGTGATAAGGCACGACGTGCAGGTTCCCTTCTCTTTCTGAATTCGCATCATCAGCGAGCAGCTCAAATCGTGTGTGCAGCTCTGCTTCAGTTGTCTATGTGCGTACTACTTGATTCGACCTGCAGGAAATCAAATTCGCTCGTCTTTGTGAATTCTGGTGACGGGATTAACATTCACTCCGCTTTCGTTCCACTTTTTGGTTCATCAGAATAAAAACTTTCACGGCGATGCCCAGATCTTGAGTGCCAAGCCTTTCTGAATGCCGCGTTTGGTTGTTGCTTTCCTCTTAATAGTTACTCTCAATTAATATAATGCAAGTACAAGGCAGTGACAGATCTTCATCAGAGAACAAATAAAGTAAAAATGCATGTTTCATTTGAAGCACACAAATTAAGTCATGGGGAGAGCACAAATCTTCAGTGAGAAGGCACGACGTGCAGGTTCCGATCTTCTTCTGAATTCTCATCATCAGCGAGCAGCTCAAATCGTGTGTGCGGCACTCTATGTACGTAACCTGCAGGGAATCAAATTCTCTAGTCTTTCTGAGTGATGGGGGCCGGATTCACATTCACTCCGCTTTCGTTTCACTTTTTGTTCAGAAGATAAAAGTTTCACGGCGATGCCCCTGATATTGAGTGCCAAGCCTTTCTGAATTCTGCATTGGCTCATGCTTTCCTCGTAATAGTAAATAGTTACTCTTCTTAATATAATACTAGTACTTTACAAGGCAGGGTCACAGAACAAAAAATGCTTTCTGAATTCCTACGACGAGAGCAAATCTCGAGTGATCTGCCGTACTGGACGCCGAAACTGTCAAAATTTATTCAGATTTCTGAATTCTCGACGGGGACCCCTCCAAAAATCTTGACTGCCAAGGAATGCATTCCAAACCCCGATGTCAGCCGCCGTGGGTTCCAGGTTAGATCAACGGGTTTCATCCTCTTTTTCCACATGGAGCCTGCGGGGCTAAAATCTCCTCTTTGATTTCAATTTTCAAGAGCCGCAGGTCTGAAGGTTTTCACCCTGGGAAAAAGGTGCAGCCAATTGCCAGGTAACATCTTTCAGAAACTTAGCGTGTGGAGGATGTACCATCTGGACGGGACCAAACCGACCAAAACCAGGGAATGAAAATCGTTCAACTTAGCGGCTTTGCCTCCAAAAGGTAAGCAAATCAGAGAGCCCCGGTCGTTGATTTTCTGCAGATGACAGCGTGGGTTATGAACTTATGATTAAGCTATGATTAAAAGGAGGACAAGAGATGGCAGTGGATCAGGAAACAAAAGAAATAGGGGAAAAACTGTGACACGGACAGCCAGTCTCGATCAGTAGCTAGTCAGGTGACCACTAGCACATCTAGCAGATCAGCAGCTGTGAAAGTGTTGTGTTGAGGCGTATCAGCCGCGGCGTTTCAAGTCATTGGCAAGCGCAAGTGCATGCCGGGATAATTGACATTGACTTGGGCGCGTGCGTGCGGACCAACCAGCTGAAAGGGTTGACCAGACCCCGTGACAACGGCCTGCAATGGAAGTTGGAGACAGGCAGGCATGCAAGCAACGGCGCAACGCAGGCGAGGCTCAGACAAGACGATGTCACTGCGTTGGGATTCGGGAACGATCCGAGAGTTTTTGTCTGCTCTCTTCTCAGGGCTCGGGAACTGAAGAAAATGAATCTGCCCCTGTTTGTGGCTCCAAAGTGTCTAACTGAAACTGAAAGATGGTCGCTGTCGTCTGTCGACTTTGTTTTCCAACGCAAGCACGTACGCACGCGTGCAAAGTGGAGAGAGTTTGATGCTGCCTGCGAGGCCGAGAGTGCGCAACTCATAAAGACGGTCGATGAAAATGGTTAGAGGGTGATCAAAAAAAGATGAAAATGGTTAGAGTGGTCTGAATCGGAATGCCGAATGCTGCGTGCCAGACTGCTCGGTATGGGCCGGCCATAGCCCATACGTGGGCGTGGGCATGCCATATGGGCCATAAAGTCCCTCTGGTTACAGCCCATAGCCCAGGGATGCCATTTCATACGAGCCATCCGTGGGCTGTCCAGGGCAGGTCATATATGTCGAACTCTCTCAACGCTTGGTCCAGAGCAGGCCATACAATTATTTTGAGCTCTAATCTCTCAACGCTTGGTTCGTGCCGGGAAGAAAAAAGTGGAGTAGCAGTAGCACTATACTACTGGCATCGCTCACACACTTGACATCAAAGGGTACACACATTCGCAAAAGAGAAAAAAAGGTGTACACAGTTCACAAAGATGGGATATATTATAGATGGATGGTGACACAGCATAAACAAAGTCGCACACGACGTGCACACAGAGCATGAGCCTGCTACTGTGCTGCACCCACACAACACCACACTAAACACTGCTAGATGGCCCCCCAGGGAGGGATGAAGGACAGGACACGACGCCAACACCTCTCACTCAGTACAATTATTACCTCTCAGTACAATTATTGGTTTCCCGTCGGTACGTACCACCCCACTACTAGCGGCATGCAAGCGAACAACTACGCATGTCATGGCACGCGACGGACTGACTGACGACTCAACCACACAACGACGACGACACTGCTATACTACTAGTAGAGCTTAGCTAGAGAGTCCTTCCGATGTCCTCCTCATCACGGCTGCAGGGTGTGGTCGCCTCACTTGCAGGTGCAGGGGTTGCAGCTGCAGTTGGGGCCGCACTTGCAGCCGTCGTTCTCAGCTCCGGCGGTGGCCGCCTCGAACCCGCCCTCGGCGTGCCTGCATCCATCATCGTCACATACCAAGCAAACAATAGTCATGCCTGTTCTCACAGGAATACATACATGATACAACGTGTGGTTGGGGAACAGACGAGTGAGTGAGTGAGTGAGTGAGTGAGAGCAATCTGTCATGTGAAGGCAGCACCTAGCTATACTAGGTCTGTATGCCGTGGCAATACTTTTCAATCCAGGACAAGTGAAAAATAAAAGACTATCGAAATAGCTACAGAAACGAGGGAGGGATCGATGAGGGAGCATAGCATACCCCTTGGATGGTGCAACGCCCATGATGAGAACCGGGGTGGTGGTGGTCACCTGTTCAGCCATGTCAGGGTACATCTTGCACCTGCATACATACAGATCGATGACGATGAGCACGACGAACAAATCCGGAAAAGACCATATACCACCTTAAACAAGAAGAAGAGCGTCCGTGCGTATCGTTTCCGGGACGAACTAATAAGTTTTTACATGCAGGGACCATGAGAAAAAGCCATGGGACAGGGGAAACAGACGATCTCCTATCTCTAGTCTCTGACTGTACAAGTGCATCGTTCCTCCAAGATCAAAGATTTTTTTCGAAAGCCGGCAAAAGTTTTGCCGGGATTTCTATTAGACGAGGAAAAAGAAAAGGCAAGTCTTGCCTAGTTTTTTTGGCCAAAAGGCCAAAAAAACCATACGATTTGGAGGGTACCCTACTCCAACATACACATAGGTACAAAAACAGCTCAACTTGCGCCACAAAAGCGCCAACTCAACTCAGCTCCGCTTGGTCGGATGGGACATCGACAACAAGCCTCTAAACCGCTTTAGAGCTCGGTCGGATTGGGTCATCGACACGAGCGTCCGACATGAAAGCGCTAGGAGCTCCACCCCGACGCCAACTCAACGAAATCAAAAAAACCTAAAAACTAAGCCACTAAAGGAAAAAAACCGCCAACCAACACCAACCACGAACACGTTGACGGAGACGACGAAGAAGCACCTTTGCCCAAGACAACCCGGCCCGAATCGAATTCCACAACGACGCCTTCAAAGAAGGTAACGACGTCCAAGCGCCGCCGTCGTCCGTCCATGACGGGGACTGGGTTCTCACCCATGGAATGTGCTAAGGACGCGACGCCCTCAGCGGGGAACGACACCCACAAGTGTCGCCGTCGCCGAGCTTTCGCCCAAAAGAACCCCAGCACCGACTCGGACAAGAAACTCAGGTCCCCCGGCCACCAAGCCACCGCCGCGCCCATCGAAGAAGCCTCACCAGAGTAGACGCGCCGGCCACGCTAGCAGCCGCAAAGCTGCGCCAGCACCCTGCCAAGACCCCTGCCGAACACCAGCCCTCCGCCACCATGAACATCCACCAACCGCTCGCCGAAAACCGTAGCCGCCGCCGACTACCGCCATCAGCCGAGCTCCGCCGCATGACCGCCACCCCCGAAGGTGCCGGAGCGGGAGCATAGCCCGGACCAGCACCCCGTGGACGCCAAGGCCTCCGTCTTCTTAGCGGCCGCCCCACAACGGCGGTCGGAGGCATGGGGGAGGGACGGCAAAGACGAATCCGCCCCCAACGCCAACACGACCCCGGCCACCGCCACGAAACGGTCACCACCAAGAGGAGGCGGAGGGCGAGCGAAGGAGGAGGAGGAGCCCTCCGCCGCCCCACACACCCGAGAGGCGGCCCCACGACGCCCGCCGATGATTCCCCGCCCGGGAGAGAAGCGGCGACCGCCATGTCCGGAACAATCCGCGGCACCGCCATGGCACCGCAAACCGGCCAAGACCACGGCCGGCCGCACCACCATGGCGCCGCCGAAGAGCCGCTCCTCCACCACCGAACACCCCATCCGGCGGCGGTTGACGACAAGAACCGCCATGGCCACCGGGCAGCGGCACCACGCACCGGAGGAGGGAGGGAGAGGGGGCCGCGCCCCCCCAACACCACCGGAACCACCACCACGGGGAAGGCACCCCACACCACCGAGCCACCAACCGCGCCGCCACCACAACGCCCAGAACCCGGTCGGGGAAGACCGGATCCGGTGGCGTGAAAGCCGGAGCCCCATCCCGGGCCACGGACGGAGCTCACCCTTGGTCCCCACCAACCACCGCTGCAGCCCTCCCCGACCGACCCCTGCCAGTAGCGACGACGGATCCGGCGGAGGGGGGAGCGGATCCGGCCAGGGAGGGACCAGGGCCGCCGCCAACCGCCGGGGAAGACCGGCGCCGCCCGCCTCAGTCGCGCTCCATCTCCAACGCGCTGGAGGTAGGGTCGCGCGCCGCCCGGGATGTCGCCCCGCCGCCACCATCCTCGCGCGCCGCGCCGGCCTCCGGGCTGCGCACTCAGGCGGCGGCGAGGTGGAGGTTGGGGGGAGGAGGAGGACCGGCGGCGGGCAGGGGTGTCGCCCCGACGCCGCCCGCGCGTGGGCGACTCGGGGAAGGATCTTCCTCCCAAGATCAAAGATCCACACACACATGTCATGATGTACAGAAAGATAACATTTCTACGGAAGCACGACCAACAGGCTGCCGGTGCCGGCCGGCAGCACAGGTCTGACGGAAACAGAGCGACGAAAGGCATGCAAGTTCATCATCGAGAGATCGAATCCGAGAACGGAAGTGCAGGGTTACGGCTTACCCTCCGCAGCCGCTGCCGCACTTGCAGCCGGAGCCGCACCCGCAGTTGCCTCCGCAGCACGACATCCTCCTCTCAACCACACAAACGGGCAAATATGAACACGAAGGAACTGAAGCTCGCAATACACGATCAGGAACTGAGATGCGATCTACCCTGCTCCGAGGGGGAGAGAGCCGCCACCTCCATTTATAGGCCCGGGGGCAGGCCGCACGGCTCTGGCCGTAGCCGTCCATCCGATCCATTCTGGTGCTCACCATGAGACGCGGACAAATGCGGTTCAGAGAGAGATCGGGTGCTGCCATCACCATGAGAGACGGACAAATGCGGTTCAGAGAGAGATCGCGCGAGTAATGCTTGCGTTTGGTCGGTTACTGCCAGGCCGCAACAAAAATGTAAAATGAATTGAGTCCTCTCTACCTACCACTACCAGCCATTTCTAGTGTTTCTTTCTTTCTTTCTTTCTTTCTTTCTTTCTTTTTGTTTTCAACTAAGCAACTCGTGACTCGTGAATCGTACGTACATAGATATTTTTTTAGGGGGACGTACGTAGTACATAGATCAATCATCAATGCAAAAGAAAATGGCTTTGCGACGAAAGAGCATCCCAAGAGATTAGCCAAAAAGTCTAGCCAAATTTACTGATTTCTCTAAAATATATTATGTAAGAAAAAACTATGGTACTCCAATAGAATCTATAAAGATGGCTAGTGGTGAGGCATGCTATCAAAAGGTAGAGAGCGAATTACGTAGAATGGAGAGCTATTAAATTTGGAGAGTCATTCATAGAGTATGTTGGAGCCGCTTTTCTTTAAATACTAGTTAAATATAGTTCTAAAAAACAATTTGGCTAGTCTCTTTAATGTGTCTCGTGCACTGTTTTGGATTTGTTGGGTATCTGTTAATTTTCTAAGGCCATCCTCGGTTCGATTTCGTTGGATTGAATAAGACGGGATGCCTGCAAAACTTGCCAAGAGACACAAATGGATGGATGGATTTCATCTAAATATATGTATATGTCTACTCATGCCTAGCAAACAAATTGAAACCCACCGTTGCTCTAAAGAGCCCCTATGCTTCATTTTTATTCCACCCCTATCCAATGGCTACACAATTTCTACTGAGGCAAGGTCTAAGTATCCTCCTATCCTTTGGCGAGCTCCGTATAATTATTGTCTAAGTCCAGCTATCTTGTTAATTTAAATTATCAATAATCTTGTACATTAGTCATAGATTTGAAAGGGCCTCTATTCTAGTGTTTAGAGCACCTGAGTAGCAATGATCCTCCATGGGAGCGAATTCAAACATTATATATTATTAAAAAATAGTTTCCCTTACTATCTTTGGTCAAAAAAGTTATAAATCTCTAGTTGCCTTATTTTTCCTAAAATATCTTCTCGTTCATCACAATAGTGCCAATTCTTATGGAGCCACTATTGTCTCGTTTGTTGGCCCCATCATCACACCAACATCCATTGGCATAAGTATTCCAAAATAAACCGTGGAACCATCACCGTCCCCAACGGCAGGTTGACTGATACTCTGTTTACTGAAGGAGAAAAAGCAGTGTCAGATGGTCCTGCATCCATGTCTCATACATAGGTAGTCTTAGTATGTCCAGGATAATATACCGTTCCTCTTTCGTCATTGTTGGAACGATCCGAGAGTTTTTTGTCTGCTCAGGGCTCAGGAACTGAAGAAAATGAACCTGCCCGGGGTTTGTGGCTCCAAGTCTCTAACTGAAACTGAAAGATGGTCGCTGTCGACTTTGTTTTCCAACGCAAGCACGTACGCACGCGTGCGAGTGGAGAGAGCTTGATGCTGCGTGTGCGAGACTGAGAGTGCGCAACTCATAAAGACAGTCGATGAAAATGGGTCTCTCTGGTCTGAATGGGAATGCTGCGTGCGAGACTGAGAAATTGCGAACTCGATTCGAATTTTATTACGTTATCATAGGCGTACGCTCTGAATGGGCCGGCTTTTCAGCTGCTTACGAAACAACTGTCTCGGAAGGAATGGCCCGCCATAGCCCATACGTGGGGATACCATATGGGCCATGAAATCCCTCTGGTTACAGCCCATAACCCATAGGATGCCATTTCATACGAGCCATGACGTCCTCTGGTTACGCATCCAGATTGGGCTGGGCCGAGCCTTCCTCTCGTTAGGACTTGGGCTGTTCAGGCCAGGCCATATACGTTAAACTCTCAAAAAATTGAGCTCGATCTGCTCTCTCAACGCATGGTTCGTGCCGGGCAGAAAAAGGTGTAGAGAAGACACCAAACAAACAACACAATTAGTTACAAAAAAAAAACACATTTCCCTCAAAATAAAAACAAACAAACAACACACAGGACGTGTATACTTATTTTATTTTGCACGAGGGAAGGGATTAGCATAGCACATCAACCAAGCCACCCCAGTACACAACCACCCTTTCGGTTTTATTTATTAGCGCATGTTTCATTTACTACTACTACTAGTCATGTTGAACAAAGAAAACTAGAAATGTTTCGAGGGTACTAGCAAGCACTAGTAGTAGAACCACTCCACGTCTCCACTCCACGATGGAACGAAGGAAGGAACGAAGAAAGCGCTGCCGCTGCCTCCACTCCACTCCGCCTCACTGCGTTTGCGTGGGCACTGAGACAGAGAGAGGCCATGTGATGTGACTCATGCGAAAGCGATGCCGGCCCACTGTCCCTCTTGTCGCAACCCGGTGCCGTACTCGCGGCCGGTAGGGAGGCGTACGGCAGTACGGCGCGCACGGCGAGAACCCGAGAGCACGAGAGGGAGGACGTCGTTCGCCAAGCCGCCAACCGAACCGACCGGCGGCTAGTGTGTGCCACTGCCGGTCGCCAGTCGGCCAGTGGCCACTCCTTTTCACTTTCAGCTCTCCCGGTCCCCGTTGCTCCTGGTCGCACGCGTACGTCTCCCATCCCCGCCGGCCGCCGCCGGGCCCGTGGCCACACAGGACACAGCCTTTGCGTCCCCGTACGGACGGGGGACGCCGTCACGCCCCCCATGTTCAACCTCATCTGGCCGGCGTACGGAAATACTAGGACTAGGTGAGGGTCGTTTTGCGTTTCCGTACGAACAAAATAGGATTAGGTGAAGGCCGTTTTGCGTTTTCCCGTACGGACGGGAGGGGCGTCCATCTCATCTCGTCTGGCTCTGGTCGATCGGCGGCGTGTACGGAAACAGGGTTAGGTGCTGCCAAGTTGCGTTTGGCACTTTGGCGTGGCCCGTTGGGCGTACGGAATCGTCTTGTTTTCTTGTCCCCTCGAAACCTTGATGAGCTGTTAAAGACTCTCTCTCTCTCTCTGGGTCGGATTTGCTTCATTGATCTGTTTGGTTCATCTCTGGCGTGCATCAAACTGCTGCACTGCTCGATATAAGGTGATAGATGTGGATCTGTTTTGGTGCTCTGGAATTAATAATCCTTCCTGATTGGGGTGGGGGCTTGGGGGCTGGGGCAGGCCAAATAAACTTGCGTCATGGAGGAGACACTAGCACGGAATAGTGGGCGCCATGTCGTTTTGTTTGTTTTCTGCTGCCTGTTGGTGGTGACTGGCCTCATCATGATTCATGAATGCACGGTGGGTGTAACTACAACACTACTAGAGATGCACGTCGCTCCGTTCGCAGAAATCCGTTTCCTAGAGCTACTGCTACGTACGTAGCTAGTAGCTAGTCAAAGATGACGACGATCCGGAAAGTACGTTCATATAGTTTTGTCGACCAAAGTCTATGGAGAGGTCCCAAAACTCCCGTTGCGCCTGGCTGTCGTCTCCGCAAGTTGATTATTGTACGCGCCCTGTGTACGTACTACTTTGTGGACTTGTAGTTGTGCATTGTGCTCTGCTCAGATTCAGATTCTAGAGTAGTTGTTGAGCACCTGGTTAGTTAGGTCAGTTATGATGGGTATGCATGCTCTGTGAACCCAGGGGTGTTCACAGCAAGTGCACGTGCAATACTCCTATCTAGAAATCCTCTAGATCAAATAGTATTAACTTTCAACCATTTTTTTTGCCAAAAACAATATTTGTGACACCGTTAAGCAGATTATGAAAATATATTCTTTTTTACAATGTATCTAATCTAATACTAATATACTAGTCTAATGTTCTTTCGGGCTAGACTTTTTTTTTTCTATAGAAAAACAATCAACACTTAACACGGTTCCAAAACGAGAGAGACTATACTACTGTCTAGCTCTTTTAGATGTCTAAGATGGGATAGTACTGAAGTAGGTTAGGTGTGTGGCGTGGACACCACGGGCTAGTACGACGATGCCTTCACGAGTGACGCCGATCGATCGATCCTCCGCGTTTCAACAGGGTACGCAGATGCTCCAGCAAGAAAACAAAAACAGGGCACTTAAAAGGTCTTATGAATTCACGCGTCGACCTCCTCGGTCTTATGAATTCACGCGTCGACCTCCTCAGCGTGTTGTCTAATGACGATATGTCATAGGGAGCTGCTAGCGATCGAACGTTCAATCATTGAACGCCAACGCTAGCAGGGCCCGGCCCATCTTCCCGCAGCGCCCCGACGCCCAGCCGCTCCACCCCACCCGAAACACGCACACACGAACACGCAAGCCCTCCGCACCCCCTCGCCCCCTCCGCGCGGCCTTCGCACCCCCGCCTCTTCGACAAAAGTCCGTCGGAGCCTCGCCGGAGCCTCGCCGGAATCCCTATGAAACAAAAAAAGTATGAAAATGAAACAACCGAGGGGCGAAACCGAAACAAACCGAGAGAAACAAATGAAACACACACCTCGGCCGCAGAAAAATACACTCGCCGGGAAACTTCGCCGGGAGCCTAAAAACCTCCCGCCACAGCACCACCCCCCCCCCCTCGCCGGAAAAAACCCCAATCTACACCGAAGGAGGCTCTGCTGAAAACATCGGAAAACCCTTGTTTGAAACAGAGAGCATATTGAAAATGAAACAAACTAAGAAATAAAAAGAAACAATCCAGATAACCTTGTTGAAACACAGGTGAGGGGATGATGGGGGAGGGGAGAGGAGTGCACATCAGAGGGAGCATCTCATCATCTGCGCGCAAAACATTGAGACCAGAAGCAATGAAACACTGGCGAACCGGCCGCAGAAACATTTAGAAACAGAGTGGGTGTGGGGAAAAAAGGTCGGGGAGCAACATTAGAGATATAATCTCATCATCTGTGAAACATCTCATCATAACCAACCGAAACATTGAAAAAGCACTTAAAACACACAGCAGGGATAGCTAAAGAAACATTAGATACGGAGGAGTGAGGACGAGTAGGGTTTGCTCGAAACATCTCATCATCAGTGGCCGCAACATTGAACAAAAAACTGCAGAGACATAGTGGAAAACACAAAAACAACATTGGATCCGGAGAAAGGGGAAGAGGAGGGGGAGGGTTTGCCCGAAACATCTCATAATCAGTGGCCGAAACATTGAAAAAACCTCAAATGAAACACAGCGGGTATCACAATAGAAACATTAGATACTGAGATTGGGGGGGGGGAAGAGGAGGAGGGGACGAGGAGGAGGATCCATGGCCGCCGTCACCGGATCCGCCGGTCTACGCCGCCGGCCGGCCGGATCCGCCGCCGCCGGCGCCCGATCGGGGGCGCCGACCACTCACCGAAACCCTAGGCCACCGGGTCGCGGCCCATCGTCCGGCATGGGGAGGAGGGAGGAGGAGCGCGGGGGAGAGGAGGCCGAAACCCTAGGCCGCCGAGGGTTCGTGGCCGCTCGCCGCGCGGATCCGCGACCGCCGCCGGATCCGCGGTCCACGACCGCCGCCGGCATGGGGATGAGGGAGGAGGAGCACGGGGAGGAAGGAGGAGCTCGTCGCCGTCGCCGAAACCCTAGCCGCCGCCGGGTTTCATGGCCGCCCCGCCCCGCGCGGATGCGGCCGCGCCGCGCGGATCCGGCGGATCCGAGGCCGCCGCCGCGGGATCCCGCGGTCCACGACCGCCGCCGGCATGGGGATGAGGGAGGAGGAGCACGGGGGAGGAAGAAGGAGCTCGTCGCCGTCGCCGAAACCCTAGCCGCCGCCGGGGTTTCATGGCCGCCCCGCCGCGCGGATCTGCGGCCGCCGCCGCGGGATCCCGCGGATCCGAGGCCGCCGCCGCGGGATCCCGCGGTCCACGACCGCCGCCGCCATGGGGGCAGAGCGCGGAGGGAAGGAGAAGCCGGAAGGAGCTCCACGACACCATGGGGGAGGGAGAGGGGGAGGAGAGTGGGCGCGCGGGAGGAGCTCGCCGCCGTCGTGGGGAGGAGAGACGAGGGAGGAGGAGCTCGGCGTCGCCTCGTCGTCGTCGGAGAGAGAGATGAGAGAGAGTGAGCGAGAGAGAGTGAGACGGCCGGGACGGGCACGCGGGGGGGGGTCGTCATCCATCCCGTGCGGAGCAGCCGAGGCGAGTGGGGGAGGAAAACCCGACTCTGCCCCTGATGGGCCGAGGCGCGTCGCGGCCCACTCCCGTTCGAGCGGTCGAACGTCCGTTGTATAGCATTATACCCCTGACACCCCTTGCTGTATTAATCTCAAGGTAAAGCCTCCATATCGGTGAATTATACCCCTGACACCCCTTGCTGTATTACGGTAGTACGGGCTACGGAGTGCATATGTAGACACTAGCAATCAGTTGATGAACGCTGGACCCGGTACATTTACGCGTTGCAGCAATAAATATCAATGTACGTACGAAAATACTGGTGGATGAGGATTGACCACACTGCTCCATCTAAATGCCGTTGAACACTAGGGCCTTGTTTAGATTGGGCCAAAATTGCAAGTTTTTTTAACCTTTTGAATTTAGAAACTAAACGGGCCGGTTGAAAAAATTTCGGGCTATCAAAGTTTGCGAATCTAAACGGTGGAAAAAATTTCGGCCCGGCCCAATGATTGCCTCGGGTCACGTGCTGGACGAGGGATACCCCTCACCCCGCGCCGCTGAGCCCCAAACCCTATCCTCACTCGGGCGAGTGAACCCTAGCTCCCTTCTCCAGCTCGCTCCCGCCCCGCCGCCGCTGTTTTCTTCCGCGGAACTGTAATATTTGATGAGAGCTTGTAATAATTTTCATTGCGGACTGTAATAATCTGCGGAACTGTTAGTGCTTGTGCACTGTAATAATCTTCATTTTTATTAGATTATTGTATTGAGGACTTGTAATAATGATGATTGAGAAACTGTTATTCATTGTGAACTGTTGTTGTTATTAGATTATTGTATTGAGGTCTTGTAATATTGATACTTGAGACACTGTTATTCATTGACAAACTGTTGAGAAACTGTTATTAGATTATTCTAAAATGGTTAATTGTAGCCTGTGCTGTTGTGTGATGCAAAAATTTGCACCTGTAGTCTATGTAATGGACTCAATGCATGGGACATGCATGGAGGGCAGTTTAGTCTTTTAGCAGCCTCATTTATTGCACTGCACAAGTTGGAATTCTGGGTTGGACAAAGTTGGAAAGAGTTGAAATGTAAAAAATTTGAACCCCTGGCGGCTGCAAAAATTTGGGTTAGAAAACTTGCAATCTAAACAAGGCCTCCTCTGTCCTATACTCCTCCCTCCTCTCTCTCTCTCTCTCTCTCTCTCTCAACAGAAGTAATTGCTCAATTCTATGATAGTAACATTCACACTTTTTTACGATTATGAGGTCTATCACGCGTACTACCAAACTAGAGAGGCAGACAACAGAATACATGGATTATACAGATTCAGGTGAGTGTCCTGCAACCGGTGAATTAGCTAGGGATGTATTGCTTGTGTGTAGTGTGCTAAGAGCATTATAGCTGCTCATTTATCCGTATATCGATATGGGGATCCCTACCCACAATAGCACAAAGGCTATAGACGATTAGACCTAATCGATTTTCATGTATATCTTTACCCGATACGCCAAGTAGATAAAGACCTTTGGGTAGAATCTGCCTCCAGCCGATCGGCCCAACCTATCCCTATCCTAAGGTGTATCCTAAGGGGCCTATTATAACTTTGATGAGAGTACAAAGTGCAAAGTCAAAACGATTTAACATGTATGATTTGTAGTTTAGTGCTTGTGCCAATAATAATGAAATGTTTTTTTGTTTAACTTAACTTAGTTTGGTTTCAATCATAATACATCAAATAAATTGTACGACTCAAAATAAATGCTAGTTAAATTAAGGATAATCTTGTATGTAAATTGACAGGAGATTGACTCGATTTAAACGTATGGCTATTATATATACATGTTTTTTTACGAACATTATATATACATGTTGTGAGTAAAAAAAAGGGTGAAAGCCAAAACTCATACCCACACTGTGCGTTGACGTGAATAGGCTCACTTGGCTAGACCAAGACATAAGTGGTGTAACACTAATGAAAATTTCGCAGCTTTCAAACTTAAAGTGAGAAGAGTGAGAGTGAAGGACGTGGAGTAATAGACCGACGCACTGTGGTCTGTAGGAATGTGAATTTGACTATTTGAGGAATCAAATTCAGCTGCCTTTGCCCTACATATACCAATATATAGGTATAGGTAAAGGTGGTGTATGGGATCTTCCTCCACTGCGGATACGTCCCGCTCATGAGTGTCTCCACCGTCTCCGGCATTGTCGGCAACACAGCCATCGGCGTGAGAGCTCTCCTCTCCCGCACCCCCTCCCACCCCCGCCGCCACCACCCCCACCGTCTCCATCAACCATGATCCACGTCGGTGACTCCTACGTCGGTGCCGCTCCGGTGATCGCTGTTGGTGGCCATGGCATCCTCCTCGGATCTGGCTGCCAACCTCGATTTTGATCGAGGGCTGGTCTTTCAAGATGAAGTTCGTCGCCTCCTCAAGTCGCCGGTACACCATCCTCTTCCCACCCCAGATGGATCCTTTGTTCTCCTTGCCACGTTTCGAAGATTCTTGTTCCGTTTGACGGAAGATTCAGTTGCTCTAGCGTTGCAATCCTGTCTCGGTGGAACTGCTGAAGGTTTTCATGTGAAATTCCTTAGCAACAACCACTTTCGTTTCTCGAGTTTTCTCTAAGCTGTTGGCTTTCAAATCTATAAGTTGAGGCGTGTCATTACGAATTCCTTTGATGTTTACTTCCATCTCTGGAACAATGGCACCCCTCACTGGGAAAGAGAAAAGAGAAAATGGGAGTTAGAGCAGGAAAAGGAATGGACCAAAGTCCTCTCCAAATCAGCTAAAAGAGAGTTGAAAAAGTCAGAATCTGTGAAAAAAGTGCATTTCGCCAAGCCTGTGGTTCATTGTTCGCCAAAGCAGTCCAGCATCTCCATCTCCTTTGGTCCTTTCACTAGTCAAGTAGACCCCAGCTCGTCCCCTGCCAGATTAGTTTTTGCCCGATCTGAAACAACCAAGGCTGTTCCTCCTGAAGCGAAGAACAAGGCGTCTTTTTCGGCGCCATCAGAACATAAGCCGTTGCCTTCAAATTCAAATTCAAATAGGGAGCTGATTTCTCGGCCCGTTTTTTGCGTCCGTTGCCTGTCCTCTGATCACACAAGATGGGCCTGCAAGTCAAGGATCAGGTGCACTAGATGTCATGGACTGGGTCACATTGCTAGATCATGCTCTCGTAGGCCGAGGCCTATCTGGGTCTGGATGCCCAAAGCCCGGTCCACACAAGCTGAGCCGGCCATTTTATGGAGGCCCAGGAACCCTTTTCAGAATGGAACAAGCCGCTAGTCTCAATGTTTGTGTTGCACCGATTCCCGCGAAAATTCGGGGGAGGAGAAAAGGAAATTATTTTCTCAACAGAAAATCCCGGATTCCTCGACCCTCGCCTTCCACATTGGTTGAACAAGTGCACCCTTCCCACCTCGTCGTCTCCTCCGAGTGCGTACGAAGAAAACCCCAAAGCACACGTAATACATCTCCAACCCCCAACGCCGCCGCCACCGCCGATCCTCCTCACGGCGTGATGGCAAACTTCCCGTCAATCCCGGCTCTTCACGGTTCTTTGGACTCAATGTGGAGCATGGGTGGAATCGACCAGCTCGTGGTCGGTTAGCTCTGGGTGGCGAGCCGACGAGAGAACATGAAGATTATGCCATCGTCTCCCTCAACCCAATGCCGATACAGCAAGATGCCCTTCATCTTCGTCAGGCACTTGATATGGTCAGTACCTTTCTTGAGGAGCAAAGCAGAGTTCGTATTGAATCTGCATATTTGTCACCCCTGGGTCTAGGATTGATTAGGCTCCGTAATGTTGCTCAAAGAGAGAGATTGGTCAGAAACTCACCTTATTTTCTGGGGCAAAATCACACAGTGCAAGTAGTCAGACATGATGAAGGAATCAACTCTCGATCATGCACCTACACTAGGGTCTGTTGGATTATGTTCCTCGCTTTTCCTTTGGATTTTCAGAAGGACTTGTTCATTCATGCTGCGGTAGCCCCATATGGTAGACTGCTTGAATGGTACAGAGATGATAACAAAACCAGGATCCTGGCTCAAGTTCTCTTGCTCAGCCCTGACAGAGTTCCTAGAAGCCTTGTTGTGTCCCGAGGTACCAAGATTGGAGGTATGAGACGTTCCTGGTCAGTCCCTGTCTACATCCTCAATGGGCATTTTCCAGATGCTTTTCCCGGAGATGAAGATCCGGTGCCATTTGATGGAGAGGCACATCCAGAGCATGGCCCTGTAGTGATGGGGCCAAATCCACAGGATCCTAATTGGGAGCTTGAACAAGAAGGTGCTTGCTCCAAACTTGGGCTTCTTTGGTGGCAATCCCCGTCCCAATCCGGTGGATCGATTGTGAACCATTATGCAAATCAAGCAAATGCGGTTGGCAATGCGGGTTTAGCTCGGCAAGCCGCAAATGCCATGGATCGGGACAATGTTAATGATAATGATGACCCAATGCAAGCTGATGAAGAAGAAGAAGAAAATGATGGATGGCCTGCTTGGGATCCTGCAGTCTTTGTGAATGACAATGGTGCTGTGCCAGTTCCAGGAGTACCAGAACATCCCTTGTTCCCTCAGGACATGCTTGACCTGAATCCCTCTGGTTCAACACTAAAATTTCTCAGAGCAAATGGGCCAGACATTGCTCTTGAAGATGTCCTCAATGTGTCTGATGACAGTTCCTCTACTGATGCCACCTCTGCAGCTGAACCATCTTCAGCAGCTGAAGTCAAAGCCAGGTTCAATGCAGTGAGAAGCCTTTATGGCCACCTGGCAATTTTCCATAGAAGAGGGATACCCAGCTCCAGCTCTGCTCCAGTCCAAGAAATTATACAAGTAGGCATTCCTCGGATAAGCGGCCACCCAACCATAGCAGCCCAATGCCATGAATTGATTCCTTATAAAGCTACCAAGTCGGCGGTAGCTTTGGAGATTCTCGCCATGGTTCATTAGGGCTGTCAAAGAAGCCAAATTAGAGAAGTTACGTAAAGAAAAAGACACACCCGCACTTTGTGGTCCTCATTGTTGATCGAATGGCATAGTCCAGAAGCACCGACCATCCAAGGAGAGACACAACTGTGCAACTTGTGCAAGAAGATGATCGGCTTCTGTCCGGGCCACACATATTGAATTTGAACATGATCTAATTGTGCCCGGCCCAGACAAAGGAAAGAGCCCAGTGGAACCTCTGTTCCTACCAAGTGACTTCATGGTGGAGGACATGGAAATTGAAGATGCAGCTGTTGGGCCAGCCCATGATGAAGTCCAGTCCACCTCAACTCATGCAGCTCAGGACACCTCTGGCCAAAACAAAAGAAAGGGTATGCAATTGCCAAACTCTATTTCTTCCTCTGATTCACGCACACCCCTTATCCAATCTCATGTTCGGCGCAGCACAAGACTCTCCTCAGGAAAGGAGGGTTTTCGCCAGGTCAGCATTGCTAAAGAACCATCCAAGAGAGTCAAGCAATGGGCGTAGAAGTTGATGAAGTAACGGGTGAGACCAAACCTATCTCTGTTGAAACTTTAAGAAGCTGGGGAATTGAATGTGGAGTGGATCCTAGGGATCTCACCGATGAGGTGCTTTTTCAGGCACCAACAATCCAAGAACCTGAAGAAAATGAAGAAGAAGAATAAAGAAGCAGAGGGAGTGGTGGACAGTACAAGCATGGACTGGAGGAGCCTGCTGCTTAGATATCTGTCTTTTATTTTAGTCTCTAGAGTTTGGTCTCTGAACAATGTTCTTTGGCTTTTGAACAATGCCCTTATCAGTGTTGTCCTCAGTTTTGGCTTTGTTAGCCTCGATGTTGAGACTGGTTATGTCGATCATGTCGATCTTGTCGATAGAATCGCTCGTTTATGTCACTTATATCGTTATATCGGCTATTTCGTGCATTCTGCTCTATCAATGTGTATGCTTTTACAAGAATGTTTTTCGATCGAGTTGCATTGGTCGATCATGGCGAGTTATCTCTAGTGGACAATGGCAAAGCAGCACTATAGTAGCATGGTTTTGTCTCAAAGATCACCCAAGGACCACATTTTATTTATGCTCCTCATGACTTACCTCTTTATAAGTCTGAAACTTTTCTAAAACTAGTGACCCTGGTGGTACTAGTGTTCCCATTTCTTAGCTGGTTACTTAATGAATAACAACCGAGAGTGGAATATTTTGTGTTGGAACATCAGGGGTTCCAATGCACAGAGGAAATGGGATGCAGTAAGAAATAAAATAGAGGAAAGCAACTGTGCTTTGTTATTTGCCTTCAGGAAACGAAAAGAGCTTCTTTTGACATGAGTTATATCGAAAAATTTGCTGCCGACGTTTTTTGATAGCTTTGATTTTATTCCCTCGATTGGTGCCTCGGGTGGTATCCTAGTAGTTTGGAATAGCTCCATTTTCAAAAGTACTGTCTTAGATAAAAGGCAGTATGGTATCACTGTCCTTTTCGAATCCATGCACACTAGAGAATCATGGAAAATGACAACAGTCTATGGACCCTGTGAAGAACCAGCTAGAAGTGAATTTATCTCTTGGTTCAAGGAACATGAAATAGATGATGATGAAAACTGGCTTTTTCTAGGAGATTTCAACTTCTACAGGTCACTAGCTAACAGAAATAAAGAGGGGGAAACCTACATGACACTCTTATTTTCAATGAAGCCATTGGACACTTGGTCTAGTGGAATTACCAATCCAAGGCAGATCATTCACATGGTCAAATATGCAAAGTGATCCTCTGCTGGAGCAACTTGACTGGTTCTTCACTTGAAAAACTGGACAATTGAGTATCCAAAGACGAAGTGCTTCCCCTAGCCAAAATTACCTCTGATCATATACCATGCAAGATTTCCATTGGTACAAAGATACCAAAGGCAAACATATTCCGTTTTGAGAACTATTGGGCTGAAAGAGAAGATTTCATTGATACTGTCAATGCAAGCTGGAGCTCGACAGCATCTCTGCAGGACAAGGCAAAAAATGTAACCGCAAAGTTCAAAGCACTTAGACACAGGCTGAAACAATGGAGTAAACACTTCTCCAACCTCAACCTCCTCATCTCAAACTGTAATAAAGCAATTGAATTGATTGATACAGTAGAGGACAACAGGGCTCTGCTTAACCCAGAGGCAAATTTCAGATTAATAGTAAAGAGGCAGATGAAGACACTGCTCAAATACAAAAACATTTACTGGAAGAATAGATACACTGTGAACAGAATAAAGCTTGGGGATGCGTGTACAAAGTTCTTCCATGGTATGGCAACCATCTCCTACAGAAGAAATACCATTTCTCAGCTTCAAAATGATCAGGGAGCAATGATCTCTGATCATGCAGGAAAGGCAGGTCTGCTTTGGACCTCATACAGGAACAGAATGGGATGCAGCTCAGCACCAACCATGTTGTTTGACCTTGCACGCCTAATTCAGCCAAGTACATGAATTGGAAAGCCCGTCGGCCCCCATCTCGGTGAAGAAGTTGATCGATTGTCGAAGAATGCCATCGAGATAAAGCACCAGGCCCGATGGTTTTAATGGCCTTTTTCTCAAGAAATGTTGGCACATAGTCAAACAAGATTTCTATGACCTCATCAATGATTTCTATGATGACCTGGTAGACTTGGGAAGCATAAACAGTTCCTTTATAACTCTGGTTCCAAAGAAAGAAAATCCGAGAATCGTAAATGATTTCGGCCAATTTCTCTCATGAATATCTCACTCAAGCTCATCACCAAAATATTAGCGCATTGTGCTACGGCTAGTGATATTGAGACTAGTCCATCAAAACCAATATGGGTTCATCGGAAGTAGAACCATCCAAGATTGTTTGGCTTGGGGTTTTGAATTCATTCACCAGTGCCACCAATCAAAGAGACCAATCATCATATTGAAGCTTGACTTCGAGAAGGCCTTTGACACCATAGAACATTCCACCATCCTACAAGTAATGACACACCTAGGTTTGCCCAACAAATGGATACAATGGGTCAAAAGAATCTTATCATCAGCATCATCATCCATCCTGCTAAATGGCATGCCTGGGAAGTTCTTCAAGTGTAAGAGAGGAGTGAGGCAGGGAGATCCCTTATCACCACTCTTATTTGTGCTAGCAGTAGAATTACTGCAGTTATCATTAATGATGCTGAATCAATGAATCATCTTGTGAAGCCACTGCCTCAACCTGGAGAAGATTTCCCAGTGGTTCAGTATGCCGATGATAAATTGTTGTTCCTGCAAGCAGATAGCAACCAGTTGATTTTTCTCAAGAACTTGCTGCAGAGGTTTACAACTTCAACAGGACTGAAAATAAATTATGCTAAGTCACATATGTATCCTATCAATGTAGACCCCCAGCAATTGGACATCCTAGCAGCCACACTGGGATGTGACATTGGGGCTATGCCATTTACCTATCTAGGCTTACCCATGGGGACTACAAAGCCAAGAATTGAAGATCTAACACCAATGATGGACAGGGTGGAAAGAAGGCTTTCAAAGCATGCTCAACATGGTTGACTTATAGTGGCAGATTGCAGATGATGAACTCCTCAATAACACCAATAACAACTTATGCTATGTGCACTATCAAGCTACCAAAAGGGGTTATTGAAAACATTGATAGAGCTAGAAGGCAATGCCTATGGAGGGGAAATTCAGTCAAGAAAAAGGGTGGGAATCTGGTGGCATGGCCAGTTTGCTTGCTGCCAAAGGAAAAAGGAGGGCTAGGAATAATTAACCTAAGCCTGCAAAATGATGCCTTGCTGATCAAGCACCTGAGCAAGTTCTACAACAGGGAAAATATACCATGGGTCAGAATGATCTGGAGCAAATATTATACCTCCAAAGTGCCACATGCTGCTAGGGAAATAGGCTCCTTTTGGTGGAAGGATGTCCTAAGACTAAACCTGCTGTTCAGGGGAATTGCAAAATGTCAGATTGGGGAAGGGAATACTGTCTGCTTTTGGGATGATTTGTGGACAAACGAGATCCTGGCCTACAAGTATCCAAGACTGGCATCTTACTCAAAAACTGATGGTGCATCAGTTTATGAAATTATGCAAGCGTAAGACTTAGACTCAATTTTCATGTTGCCTCTATCTGAGGAAGCTTTCCAGGAGCTGCAAGATTTGCAAGAGACACTCCTGTAGGTGACACAAGATGTAGCAGAATTTGACAAATGGAATCCCATCTGGGGAAGCAAATATACATCCAAGAGATTCTACAACTATGCTTTCAAAGGTATCCAAGCACATCCACTTTTCAAAAACATTTGGAAATCCAAATGCACACCTAGAGTGAAATTCTTTGCATGGCTCATACTGGTGGATAGACTCAATACTAAAGATATGCTGCAGAGAAGACATCTGAACATACAGGGTACAGTTCACTGTGTCATGTGCAACATGGGGATCAGGGAGACATTGGAGCACTTGTTCTTTCAGTGCCCGTTTGCTCAAGAATGTTGGCAACGCATTGGCATAACTTGGGACATGACTATGGAGATTATGGACAGGTTCTACCATGCAAGATCGACCCACAACATTCCTTTCTTCGTCGAGGCAACTCGATAGCGGCTTGGGAACTTTGGAAGCTTAGGAATGATAAAGTTTTTCAACGGCGCGATCCTTCACCAAGTATTTGGCTAGCTCACTTTAAGAATCAAAGTCTACTTCAGTCGGTTAGGTTTAGTGATGATCTTCGATCATCATTTTGTCATTGGCTTGATGCTTTGAGTTAATCATGTAAGTAAGAACTCTGTACCACCTTTTTTAAATTAATGAAAATTGATCCTAACCGTGGGGACCTCCCCACAGTCTTTTTTGGTCAAAAAAAAATATATAGGTATAGGTATAAATTAGTCATAAATATAAATCTAGAACGTAGAGTAGAGTATTATAGAGATATAGATACAAACTACGATATATAGATGTATATGTAAAGCAAAGATCCAAATACCTCATTTTTTTCTACTAGAATCGAGATTCTCCTGTTACTATCTAAAATCCAGAATAAGGATCCGAAACAAAATTCCAACCCTACAAACTTTTTGAACCAATTCGAATCAGTTGCCTTTTCCACATGAACTCGAACTGTCGAAAAGGAATTTTCACGCGGCAGGGGCCAACAAAATTCGTCCTCTCCTTCCGCAAACAGGGACGCCCCTTGAGGCCTTGACGGAACACGACACGTCATGCCCATGTTGGCACGGCAACGCTTTCCACGCCCCTACTGTATGTCTGTACTTGCCGTGATCTGTCCACCGCACTCACTCCACGGCACAGGCCACCACGGCACCACCCGCTTCTTTCCATGGCACTTCTGCATGACTGCACGTTCGACTTTTCCAAAGAAAAAAGGACTCCACAGCCGCACTAGTCTGACGAGGAGACGAATGTTCCTGTGGCTCAGTCTGGGCGTTCGGTTCGGTTCGGTTCCTCGGTACTCACACCAGTTCGGTTCCAGAGAAACTTGGCACCGTTCGGTTCCTCAGAATCCTCGGTACCGGTAAATTCGGTTCGGTTCCGGTAAATACCGAAATTACCGAAGGGAGGACGAAAGTTGCGGTCAAATCACGTACGCCCGAATTGAACTTACATTGGAGTCACAGGAAAATAATGGAAGTAGCCATCTTCGCTGCCTTCGCTGCTCAGTTGAATGATGACGGCACGGCTGCGGCATAGGGACAGCGCAGCTGCATTGCGTGGAGGCCGGGAAGACTGGAGGGCGAGGCCGAGCCGAGGAGCCGCCATCCGCCGAGGCCGGGGAGCGGGCGCATGGCGCAGTGTGGGCGGACCGGCGACGGCGGAGAACGCAGGCGCGGCGTCCAGCGCGGGGGAGGATAGGCTGCTGCGGTGACGGCGCTGGGACCTGCGAGGTCGGGGTCACGAACGACGGAACGGGGATTGAGGTGAGTCCGGGAGTGAGTGGCCGAGGGTTTCACTTACGTGAGTTTAGGTGGGCTGAGTTTAGATGGGCTGCTGTTGCTTCTTGGGCTAACATTTTATGGGCCATTTCATTACTAGTTCGGTATTTTCGGTTTACCGAGGTATAGAACCGAAAATACCTCGGTAAATTCGGTACCTGAGAACTAGGAACCGAACTTGGTACCGAATTTTTCGGTTTCGGTAAATTCGGTTCGGTCCACGGTAAATTCGGTTCGGTTCTCGGTTTTCGGTATTTCGTGCCCAGATTGGCCTGTGGCTGTGGTCAGTGCGCGCCTCGAGCGGTAGCGGAGTGGAGGGACGGACCGGAAAGCGACGGGTAACGTACGGCAGGGCCCCACGCCGCGCGTGCCCTAGCAGCCGTACCACCGCCTCTCTTCCGTGGACCGTGGTTACGGAACCGTACAGTGGCCGCGTACGGAAGCCTCGCCCACCCGATAGCGACGAATCCTCGCGTGGCGGGGCCCAGCTCACGTGCCGTCGCAGTCGCGGCACCATTCTGGGGCTCACGGTGTACTGTACATGGTAGATCAACAAGCAAATCGGACAGAGCGTGGAAACGTATTCAAGGTTGAGGACAACTTCTCCTTTCAGCTGAGGATGCACAACTGAAACTTTGTGATGAAAATTGTTTCAGCTTGTCAATCCAAAGTTTGAGAGCTTATCAATCCGGTTACTAGAACTTGGGATGTGGAGTTGGTTAAAGATCTCTTCTGGGCTGAGGATGCAGCAAATATTTTGCCCACCGGAGTCATGCGGATCGTGAGGACTCGGTAGCATGTCACTTTGATAAGAAAGGGTGGTTTTTGGTTAAGTCGGCGTATCAAGTCCTAGAACGTGACAACGAATCGGCAGAGGGGTGAATCTTCTAGCCAATGTAAAAGCAATAAAGGTCAGATTTGGAAGAAAATCTGGCGACTTCCAGGACCTCCAAAAATCAAACAGTTGGTGTGGAGAGTGGTGCATAATAGTTTGGCCTCCAAGATGAATATAAAGAACAAGAGCATCGACCTTGGTACGAGATGTCCGCTATGCCTCAGATTTGATGAAGATGGAGCTCATTGTTTTTTGAAGTGTAAAGAGGTGTACAAATGCTGGAGAGAGTTGGTCCTTGAGTCTGTCAGATCACAACCTTTGACAATCTTCTCAGCTGAGGCTTTCGTGGCAGAAATTCTGAAGCTGAGGGATGACATTTGTGTCACCGTTTGTGTGTTGCTCTAGAGTTGGTGGTCTGTGAGAAATAAGGTCGATGTTAGGGAGCTCATGCCAACGTGTCATGGTACAACACAATCAGTAATAAACACAGGTTGTGACAGTTTACAGAAAGGGGAAGAAGCTAGGGAGATTCCACTTGTCTTCACAAGTGTAGAGCTGGACACAACCATCGGATGAATGCTTCAAAATCAATTTGGATATGGAAGCTTTATACCAGAATCGAACACATGGTGTTTGGGGCTTAGTAATCCAAGACCATGAGGGTGCAGTCATAGTGGCTGGAGCGGGAAACCTTGATCCCATCCATGATGCATTTATGTTTGAAACATTGGCTTGGAAACAAGCAATGGAGGCTGTTGTCCACTTCGCCATATCAAAGGTGGTGCTCGAAACTGACTCCGCCCAACTGAAGGAAGCGATGACACAGCCGGTTGATCTAGCCATTGGCGGAGGGCTCTTCCAAGAGATGAAGGATTTTGACCAGGAGAATTTCATTAGTTTGACTTTTTGTAAGATTCTAAGATAATGAAATTCTTTTGCTTATGAACTAGCGACGTTGGGGATGAGTTAGGACCCAGGATATATAGTACCATTTCTAGACTGATCTCCTTCCAAAATTTATAAACAATCTCTGTACTTACGATTTGGCTGAGTATCGGTTGATTAATCAAAGGGCCAAGAGCCGTTTGCAGGATAAAAAAACCCAAACACCCTACCGGTTTCAATTTCACGGTGCTGCTGTTGCTCTTCGCTCCACCACCGCGAACGCAGCGCGGGTGCATGTGAGATTCGATACGGCACGTAACACGTGTGGTCGTGCCTCGTGCATCGCACACCAACCAAACCACAACAGTACACCACCCCCTCTCGGTTTTGATAAGGGCATGTTTCATTCAGACTAAGTTGAACAAAGAAAACTAGAAAAATGTTTCCAGGGTGGTAGCAGCATGTAGTACTACTACTACAACCACTCCACGTCTCCACTCAGCAAGGAAGGAACGAAGAAAGGGAGCGCGCTGCCGGACTCCACTGCTCTGCGTTTGCGTGGGCACTGGCAGAGTGGCCATGATGTGATGTGATCATGTGACTCATGCGAAAGCGATGCCGGCGGTGTCGCAACCCGTGCCGTACTCGCGGCGCGTGGGAGGCGTACGGCAGTACGGCGCGCACAATGTCGTTCGCCAAGTCGCCAACCGGTGGCTAGTGTGTGCCACTGCCGGTCGCCAGTCGGCTAGTGGCCACTCCTTCACATTTTTCAGCTCTCCCGGTCCCGTTCCCGGACGCGCTGCGTCGTGCGGTTGCTCTGGTCGCACGCGTACCTCTCGTGCCTTCCCATCTCATCCCCGGCGGCCGCCGCCGGGCCCGTGGCCACACAGGGGTGGCCATCTCAATCTCATCTGGCCGTCGTACGGAAAATAGGATTACGTGAGGCTCGTAAATGCGTTTCCGTAGGGACGCGACGGGGGCGTCCATCTCATCTCATCTGGCTCCGGTCGGCGGCGTCAGGAAACAGGGGTTAGGTGCTGTCAAGTTGCGTTTGGCATGCCCCGTTTGGCGTACGGAATCGTCTTGTTTTCTTGTCCCCTTGAACCTTGATATGAGCTGTTAAAGACTCACTCTGGGTCGGATTTGCGTAGTACTACTGTATTATTACTTTCATTGATCTGTTTGGTTTATCTCTGGCGTGCAATGGCGTGCATCATACTGCTGCGCTGCTCGATATAAGGTGATCAGCTGGTTCGTTGTGATAAGGTGATATATATGTGGATCTGTTTTGGTGCTCTGGAATTAATCCTTCCTGGTTGGGGTGGGGGCTTGGGGCAGGCCAAAATAAACTTGCGTCGTGGAGGAGACACTAGCACGGACAATAGTGGGCGCCATGTCGTATTGTTTGTTTTGTGCTGCCTGTTGGTTTGGTGGCGACTGGCCTCATCTATGACCATGAATGCATGGTGGGTGTAACTACAATACTACAGTAGTACGTAACGTAGTGTTCTGTGTTCAAGGCACGGTTCCTTCACGGAAATAAATAATCCGTCTCCAAGCGGAACGGCTTGCTCGTTACATCTAGTTGTTGTCGACCAGAGAGTCTAGAGAGGTCCCAGAAATAAATTGAATCCAGATCGATGATGCACCCTGGCTGTAGTCTTCGCAAGGCGCAAGTTGATAATTACACTAGTGCTGTCGCGCGCGCGCCCTGTGTACGGTACGTACGTACTTTGTCGACTTGTAGTTGTGCTCTGCTCAGATTCATATTCTGAGCAAGTTGATGTGCAAATGGTTGTTAGTTAGGTCAGTTATGATAGGTATGCATGCTCTGTGAGCCCAGGGGTGTTCACAGCGAGTGCTCGTGCGGAGACTACTCTCCCCATATATCGATCCCAAAATACTACATTATTAACTGCTAGCTAGAAATCCTATAGGTCAAACAATCTTAACTTTTAACCTTTTTTGTGTGGAAAACAACATTTGTGACACACGGTATAGGTAGATTATGAAAATGAAAATGTATTCTTGTTACAATGTATCCAATCTAATGGTAATATTAATCCAAATAATATTTTCATATAAGTTTAGTCAAACTTAAAATAATTAAACTCAGACCAACTGTAAAACTGATCTATTTTAGGAATAAAGGGAGTATTAGTTTGAGTTGGCTTATTGTCTCGGCCAAAGTGTCTTAGTGAGCATGAATGGTGCACTCTCACAACACGTGCGGTCGAAATGAGCGAGCGCCAAGGTGAGCGAGCGTCCCCACCCTCCCCCGTCGGCGTCCCGAGGTCGCCGCCGGCCACCCACCAGCCCCAAGCCCAGCAGCCCCCGCCACCGCCCGCCCACTCCACTACCCCGCGGCGCGGAACCACCGGCGCCAGACCTGGAAGATGAAGCGCGTGTGGAGGTCCTCGACTGGGATGAATCTGACGACGATGACGATGACATTGAAGACGAAGAAGACACCGTTGCAGCTGGCTCCGGCGTGCCTACATCGATCGATCTGGGCCGCCAGAAGGCGGATCTGGCGACAGGCGGCAGAAGCGGGCTTGGAAGAAGGTGGATCTGACCAAGTTTTCCGCCGCTGCGCCTGTTCCTCTGAGGGCGCCCAGATCCATGGCGCCGAGCAACCGTTTGGGGAAGATCCTTTACTCCAACTCTGGCAAGGGGGCTGCAGAGCGTGTTGAATGCTCTGGCGAGCCGGGGCAGGATGGCGACCCACTTTCACCAAGATGGCAAGTGCAGAAGAAAAAGCACTGGTGGAGAAGGATTCAGAGCTCACAGGCGCCAAAGGAGGGAGTGAGACGCGCGGTGAGGCCCCCGCCGGCGAACGCTGCCTCAAGCGAGGTCTTTAAGAAGCGCCTCGATGGCCGGTGCTTTCGGTGCCTTGGCCGAGATCATCTGGTTGCTAGCTGCAGGGAGCCGGACCGCTGCCTCCAGTGTCTGGGCAACGGCACACCTCCTTCGTCTGCCCGGCAAGTCGCCGACAGCCAATCTCCAAGGAGCTACGCTCCCGCATCACCTTCCCGGAGGGCAGCCTCCACAGCCGCATCTCCTTCCCAGACCTCCACCACCAACCGAAACCCCCTCCACCTCCACCACACAGAACCAAACCCACGCTGTGCCGCTGCTCCACCCACAGTCGCCGCCGCCAAGCCCGCCTGGAAACAACCACTAGCCACCTCCACCACCTCCACCGGGTCAGGACGCGGACATGGCACGCGCACCTGGGCTCAACGCCTTCCGCCCGGCTCTGTGCAGCACCACTATCCTCCCCTCGCCGTCCATGGTCGCAGAGGCAAACCGCCTCATGGTGCATGCTGTCGTCATCACGGTCCAGCCGGGGGGCTACTCGCCATCTTCCACGGAGGTGGGTTATGCGCTGTCGGTGCAGCTGCAGGTGCCGCGCTACACCTTCAGGGTCACCCGGCTCTCGCCGGTGGCCTTCATCGCGGACTTCCGCTTCGCGCCTTCCAGGGACAGGACAATCATCAAGGGCTCCCTCACGCTCGGCGCTTCCCTGATGCCCATCAGGCCGTGGCGCCCGGTGGGGAACGCGGCCACTTACACTTGGTGGTTCCACTGCAAGCTGACGATGGAGAACGTGCCCCTCGAGGCATGGAACGAGGATGGTGTCCAGAAGATGCTCGGCGACATCTGCATCTTCGATAGGTTCCACGGCGCCGCCACCCCGGAGGAGAGGGAGACCTCGCAGTTCGTCACATGCTGGGTGTGGATGGAGCGGACCAATCTGCTGCCGAGAGCCCTGGACTTCTGCATCTTTGAGCCGGGGGCGGGGCGGGCTACGGAGCTTCGCGAGCTCCCTCCCCCCAACGTCATCCCGCCGACCCCTCGGATGGGCAGGGTGGCTGACAGAACCATCCTGGTTCACCTGGAGGGCTACGAGGATTGGAGTGCGCAGCCGGTCGGGACGTCGGGCTCTGAGACGTCCTCCGAGCATGGGAGCTCGGCCTCGGCGCCGGTGTTCGTGCCCCTGGTGTGGGAGGCAGGGGTCCTCGATGGACGCCCGTCTAGCTGACAGCCGCACCCAGGCAGGACAGGTGTCGGGCGCCGGTGGGGCCGCAGACGCGCCAGGACCGCGTCCCGGACTCTGATCATGATGGACCGCGACGCCGCCAGGATGCGCCGAAGAGCTCAAGGGTGCGCCAGCTCTTCCCTGGGTGCTCCACCGACCGTGCCGTCCGAGTGCAGTCGCGCTCCCCGCACCCCTATCGACGGGTTGCGGACCATCGGCACCAGGAGCCGACGGAGCGCGGGCGCGCTGCGACCCGCTCCCCGTTGCGGGCTATCCGGACTCGGGACGGACTTCTTCATGCTGCAGAGGACTGGGAGCGCCGCCGCTCCCGGTCACCGACGCCACGAGACCGGGGCTGCCACAACGACAACAACTTGATCATTGAGGTATGTGATGACGCTGATGATGTTTCCTCCTGGGCTGCGCCCCCGGAGAGCTCGAGGTCCATCCAGGAGGACCCGATGCTCTTGGAGGCGGCCCTACCCCGTGCAGATGGCCCGGCCATGCCGCCACACCTCTACTACCCCGACGGCGATACCGGCTCGGCTCCGTCCTCGCCCACCTACGTCCCGGTGTCGGACCTGTGGTCCGGGCACGGGGGCAACACCCAGGACCAGGCCGAGCTGGCCCAGGAGGAGGAGATCGTGTTCGGTCCTGGAGTCCAGCTCCTGGAGCAGGACGATGCGGCCCAGGACCGGTCACCAGCTGATGTGGGGGACATCTCCGACCTCGTCAACAAGATGGACATCGACGCCGCTCCACCGGCCGAGGCGGTCTGTGCACCTCAGGTGGCCAGCCCGGCGGGAGTGAACGAGCTGGGAGGGGCGCCTGCAGCGTCCGGTGCCCCTCCAGAGCCGGCCCCCTACTCGGGCCTCTTCCGCGAGCTGCCTGCCCCCATTTTGCAGGCGCCTTTGGCCCTGCCGGCCACAGCTGCACCGACATCGCGCAAGACCGGCAAGCCACGGGTGCCCTCACGCTCTAGCTCGCGCCTGGCAGCCAAGACTTCCTCAGTGCCAGTGGCACACCGCGCACAGCAAAAGCTGATGAGAGAGCTGAGCTTCATCGATAGTGAGCAGCAGCAGGCTTCGGATGCAGCGGTCACTGAGTATCTGGACCTGTATGCAGAGGACCTTCCAGCGCAGGCAGTCAGGGCCATTCAGCGGGCGACGCGGCTGGGGAACAAGAAGCTGGCCAAGATTCTGGAGGCAGTCCTGCAGGAGGCCGATGTCCTGGAGATGGAGGCGTAGTCTGTTTCTTTCAGTTTTTAGTTCAGCTTCTGATCAGCTGTTTGTCAGTTTCTTTTATGTTAAGTAGGTCAGTGCTAGTGCCGACCGGTCTTCAACCGGTTGAGTTAGGTTTGCTTGGGTGTTGTGATTTGGCAGTAACATTGGGTGAGTTTGCTGGAGTTCTTGGCACCCCTGGTTCACTAGGGGGTGCTTTATTTCTGTAGTTTGATTGTGGTGGCTGTTGAGGTTCTTGGCGCCCTTGGTTCACTAGGGGGGGTGCTTTCAAACTGAAGGTTGTATGTTGTCTGGCAGTGTGCTGCCTTGTTCAATCAATCAGTAGTTTCTCGGTTGCTGGTGAAAGGTCACAATGGCTAGAGGGGGGTGAATAGCCTAATAAAAATTCTAGCAAGAACACTAGACAACCAATTAGCAAGCTAGGCGGTAAATGTGCAAAGCTAAAGCTTCGACTATTCTATGCAAGCCGTCCTAAACAATGCAAGGCTACTCAATCCAATTGCACAATCAACCACGGTGATCAAGCTACACAATATCGGTTCACCGAAACCGAATAAGCAATTCTACCCACAGGATTTATGCTACACAGTGAGTGGTTCCCGACCGACCACAACAAGCAATTCTAACCCACGCGGTTTTAGTCTACACAAGTAGAGGTACACGGCCAACCTCACAAGCAATTCTACTTTGCGGAATGTAAAGAGGGGATGGAAGTTTATACCGCCGCGAAGAGTAGAAGATAGCCAATCACCGGTGTAATAGCCAATCACCTAGAGAGCTCAAGCACAAGCACAAGGAGGTCGAAGCCTCGGCAATCACAAATCGACACAATGATTTTTTACCGAGGTTCACTTGCTTCCCGGCAAGCTAGTTCTCGTTGTGGCGATGCACTTGCTTGGTGAGTTGCTCGCTCAATTGGCTCGGTGCCAAAGACCCCAATGGGGAGCTGCAATCTCCACACAAGACAAGGATCCACAAGCCACGAGCAATCCACTAGAGTATCCTTTCATGAACTCCCACGGGGAAGGATCAAGAACCCCTCACAAGAACCCGGTGTGGCCTCGAACAATCACCAAGTCGAGCTCAACCACCACCCGCTGCTCCAAACCGTCTACGGTGACAGGAATCACCGAAGAGTAACAAGAATCCGCAGCTCACTCGATGAACAAGTGCCTCTAGATGCAACTCTCAATGCAATGCACTTGAATCCTCACTCAAATCTCACAAGAGATGCTCAAGAATCAAAGAGATGAGTGGAAGAGGGAGTCTCTTGCTCACAAATGCTCAGGAATGAAAGAAATGGCCAAGAGACCCTCCCCAAACCGACCAATGCTCTATTTATAGCCCAAGGCAAAAATAGAGCCGTTGCCCCCCTCGGGCAGCCAGTTACACTGCACCGGACGCGTCCGGTCCAGGCCGCCGGACGCGTCCGGCGCCTACTTCGTCCGTGCGCGAGTAGCCGTTGGAGCTTCAAACTTGATGACGTCACCGCGTCTGCCGCTGCGATACAACGTGCGTCCGGCGCTCGGGAACAGATGCGTCCGACGGTCGCGCGCTCCCGAGACCCTCTCTGGGTAGCGTCCGGCGACCGCCGGACGCGCCACCCCAGCGTCCGGCGCCGTTGTCCCTCCAGCAGCTCGCCAGCTCGCCACTTGCACGCGCCGGACGCCTGCCAGCGTCCGACGCTCACCCAGTGGCGTCCGGCGCCCGCGTCCGAAGGTGCCTTCACCCAGCAGGGTCTCTGTGCCGCGTTCGACGGCCACGCCCACGTCCGGCGCGAGGCGTCAGCCGCGTCCGGCGCACGCGCAGAGAGCCCACCAAGTTGCTTGATCGTCGTTCTAGCGCCGTTGTCGATCCAAAGTCCAAACCACTTGTCTTGGGTGCCAACTCCCACAGTGTAGATCACATCTCAAGCACCAGAGTTAGCGTATCATCTCATGATCACATCGACAAGAGTTAGCACTCTAGTTAGCCTCTCATGCATCATGCCGAGTCAAACCTAGAGGCACTTAGGACCGCGAATGAACCGAGGAAACCCCTCTTGATAGTCAGTTATCGATCCTAAATGTGGTCACACTCGCTAAGTGTCTTGACCACCAAACCGGAAAGCCCTATCAAGTATACCTTCGCCTTGATCTCCATGGGCCTCCGTCGGAGCTCGATCACTTCACATATCCACCATGTTCATCACGTGATCACCATGCTCCATCATCCACCGTCACGTTGCTATGTGTCTAACCACACTTAGAGCAAAGCATTAGCAACGTTGAGTGTCATTAATTACCAAAACCAAACCGGAGCTTTCAGCTGGCCATCTTGGCTCTGCTGTCTCTCTGTTGTTTGCCTGGTTTACTTAATGAATGAGAATGATGCAAGAATTCTATGCTGGAATGTCCGAGGTTTAAACAGTCCAGCAAGGAGGGAGGTGGTTAGATTGCTCTGTCATAAATCGAAGCCTTACATAATCTGTCTGCAGGAGACTAAACTAGATGCTGTTGATTCTCAGATGGCGTGGGAGTTCCTGGGAAGTGACCATCACAGAAATTTTGATTACCTACCTGCAGATGACACTAGAGGAGGGGTGCTTGTCGCCTGGGATCCAAATTTCATCTTGGTGGACTCAGTGACAAAGGATACACACTGTCTTTCAGTCTCTGTAACAATGATTCTGACAGATCAGTCTTTTGTTCTCACCAATGTTTATGGACCGACTGATAGTGCGGGAAAGGGTGCTTTCCTAGCGGAGCGATTGGGTGCCAGCCCTCTGGGAGGCCTTGGCTTTGCCTTGGCGATTTCAATCTAATTTGTGAAGCCCAGGATAAGAACAATGACAACATTGATAGGGCCAACATGAGAAGGTTCAGGCGAGCACTTGATGCCAGTGAACTGATGGAGATCAAGCTACTCAACAGAAGGTTCACCTGGAGCAACGGTCGTAGAAACCCAACTCTGGTCAAGCTGGACAGAGCTTTCTCAAACTCAGGATGGGATGATTTCTTCCCGGGGATTTCACTCATGGCCCTCAGCAGCTCGCTCTTGGATCACTGTCCATTGTTCATTTGCAACCAACAATAGCCTTTCAGAAGAGCTACCTTCAGGTTTGAGGCCTCTGGACCAGAGTGCCAGAATTTTCAGAAACAGTACAAACAGCTTGGGAGGCGCCGGTGGCTGGTTCTAACCCCCGATGCTGTTACACAATAAGTTGCAAGCCACGGCTGTGGCGCTAAGAGCCTGGAGCCGGTCCCTGTTCAGTCAAGCACGTCTACAACTCGAAGTTGCAAATGAAGTCATCCTTAGACTGGACACTGCGCAGGAATCCAGGACCTTGTCTGACACTGAAGTGGAACTGCTAAAGAGTCTGAAGCTTCAGGTTTTGGGGTGGGCAGCTATTGAAAGATCAAGAAGGAGACAGTGCTCAAGAATCCTACACTTAAAGGAAGGGGATGCTTGCACAAAGTTTTTTCATCAAAGAGCCAAGGGCCGACGCAAGAAGAATTTAGTAGCTTATCTCAAAAATGATGTTGACGAGGTTATTTGGAAACATGATGATAAAGAAGCAATCCTTTACAGCCATTTTCAGTTGGACCTGGGAACCAAAGCAAAGCGCAACTTAACACTAGACTGGGAGAGCCTGAATCTGTCTGTACTGAATGAACCTGCTTTGGCTGAACCATTCACCTTGAATGAGCTCAAGCGCACTGTGCAAGAACTACCATCTGAAAAGGCTCCTGGGCCAGACGGTTTCACTGGACTTTTCTATAAGAAATGCGTTGGGACACGATCAAGGTTGACCTGCTAGCTGCTTTCACATCATTCTACAATCTCAGAGCCGGTCCGATGACTCATCTAAATGGAGCAAACGTTGTCCTAATACCCAAAAACGAAAAGGCAGAGTACCCCAAGGATTTCAGGCTTATCAGTCTTATTCATTCTTTTGGAAAGCTCTTAACTAAGACTTTGGCTATTAGGCTTAGACCACACATGGATAAGCTAGTCTTAGTTTCTCAGAGTGCCTTCATTAAACGTCGTTGCATTCAGAACAACTTCATGTTTGTCAGGAATCTGGCTAGAGCCTACCACCGAAAGAAAGTCCCGGCACTGCTGTTTAAATTGGACATTTCAAAGGATTTTGATATGGTTTCCTGGGAATACATTTTGGAACTTCTGGAACACAGAGGCTTTAGTGCACGCTGGCGGGATTGGCTCAGCATTATTTTTAGAACTTCTCACTCAACGGTGCTACTGAACGGTTCAGAAGGTAGACAAGTTCAGCATGCCAGGGGACTCCGGCAGGGTGACCCGCTGTCCCCTTACCTCTTCATACTTGCTATCGACACTCCGCACACGATCCTGGAGGATGCAACGACTAATGGCACTTTATCTCCGCTCCGTGGAAGGTATGCTAAGCTGCGGCTGTCTCTATATATATATGCTGATGATGCGGTTATCTTTCTTAACCCGGTTAAAGAAGAGGTGACCGCCTTATTTGGAATTCTAGAACAGTTTGGTCGGGCAACGGGACTTAAATTAAATTTGGACAAATGCTCGGTTTCGCCAATCAGATGTGGAGAGAACGACCTGGAACAGGTGCTGGAGGGCTTCAGGGGAAAAACGGTAAATTTCCCTATCACGTACTTGGGCTTGCCGCTAACCTTGGGAAGACTGAAAGTGGCACATGTTCAGAGCCTGGTGAACAAAACGAGAGGCCGACTAGCAGTTTGGCAAGGTAAACTTCTAAATCAGGCAGGACGCCGAGAGCTGGTGCGCTCGGTCCTCAGTGCATTGCCTATATACCTCTTGACCTCGATCCAAGCGCCAAAGCAACTGCTTCAGGACATAGACCGAGTGAGGAGGAAATTTCTTTGGGCAGGTAACGATGAACTCATGGGGGGAAAAATGTAAGGTGGCCTGGAAAACAGTGGCAAAACCGACAGATTTTGGAGGGCTTGGAATCATCGAGCTGGAGCGCTTCAGTCGTGCCCTGCGACTGATATGGCTATGGTTCCAGTGGACTAATCCGGAGCGGCCTTGGAACGGCACTACCCTGCCCATTGACCAGGTGGATGAGGCGTTGTTCAGTGCCTCAACTACAGTCATTATACGCAACGGGGAAAAGGCGTCCTTCTGGAAATCGTCCTGGATTGATGGCAGGTCCCCGGCAAGCATGTGCCCGTTGTTGTTTGCCCACAACAGGAGAAAGAACAGAACGGTCGCGGAGGCCTTGCACGATGAAACTTGGATTACAGACATTGGGCACGATTTAGATCACCATCTCATGAGACAATTCTTCACGCTTTGGACTGCCATCGAAGATCTGCAGATCGACATTGACTCTCAAGAAGAAGACATCTTGATCTGGACCCTTGAGAGCTCGGGCCAATTCACAACCAAGTCGGCTTACAGAGTACAATTCGCAGGGCAGGTGCAGTCACTCTTCCCGAGCTTAATCTGGAATGCCTGGGCGCCGCCGAAATGCAATTTCTTCTTGTGGCTGCTTCTTCAAAACAGGCTTTGGACTGCAGCAAGGCTGCAGCGACGCCATCTACAGAACAACTACTTTTGCGGCCTCTGCGAAAGAAATTTGGAAAATGCACACCACCTGTTCTTCGAATGTCCTTACTCCTGTCAGGTTTGGCATTCTTTGGCAATTTGGAGTGGTTGTCTGTCTTTAAAACCAAGTAATTGGGATCCCACAACCAACCTCCCGGAGTGTTTCCTGCAATCTTTCAAACAAGGAGGGAAAAAGGCGCACAGTTTGGCAATCTTGGCACTTTGGTGTATTTGGAACCGGAGAAACGCGTCTGTCTTCAGGGATGAACGAATGCCAGCCAACCTACTGTTAGAAGAAATAAAAGAACAAGCTGGGCTTTGGCATTTGGCGGGATGTAAGGCTTTGATGTCCCACCGGGTTGCTCCAGTAGCTAGCGAGTAGTCACTTATGTTTTTGTAAGCCCCAAGCAGCCTAGGCTGGGTTGGGGGGCGCTCCTTGCGCCTGTAAGGATGTTTATTTCTCTCCTCCTTATTATTAATCAAAGCCGGTTTCCGGATCTTTCAAAAAAAAAAAGTGTTGTGCAGTGTCCGGTACCTACGAGGCTTTCAGGCAATTTTTTTTTTTCAAGAAAACCATCAACACTTATTTCTGTTTTATTAATATTCAAATAAAAATTGTGCCAATTTTTTTACCAACCGTTCGAAAAAGATAGCCTATACTACTGGCTAGCCCCTCTAGATGTCTACTAAGATTGGGTAGGTTTGGTGTCTGGCGTGGACTCCACAGGCTAGTACGACGATGCCTTCACGAGTGACGCAGATCGATCGATCGATCCTCCGCATTTCAACAGGGCACGGAAAAGTTCTTTATGGATTCACACGCCGACCTTCTCTCGTATATATATCCACCAGCGTGGTAGTTTTGTCTAATATAAATGACGATTATATGTGCTAGCTCGTTCATAATCGCAAGCTACAGCTTCCATTTGTGAATTATACCCCTGACACCCGTTTCTGTCCTAATACAGTAGTACGGACTACACACTATGTACTGTAGGCAGTAGCAATCAGTAAGCAGCAATCAGTCGATGAATGCTGGACACCGTACATTTACGCGTTGCACCAATAAATATCATTGTACGAAAATACGTGTGGATGAGGATTGAGGACACTGCTCCATATGCCTCCATCTACTAAATGCCGTTAAACACTAGAGCTCATCTGTTCTCTCCCTCTCGTGCTCCTCTCAATTACTCTCCCGCTCCATTCATATTCAACCATGCATCCCTCTCAATCAATCAATGAAAGTAATTGCTCAACTTTATAACAGTAACGTGCACACGTTTTTACGAGTAGAGGCAATGTTAGCAGCCCACACCCTGGTACCGGCCCATCAAGACCATCAAGGAAGAAGAAGGCCAGTGTCAAGATAGCTGGTCCCGAGTGGGCATGCTCAACCTGCGCATCGCGGCCCACCAGTGAGTGAGGAAGAGAGTAGTAGTATAAAGGCGAGAGAGAGATAGCCCGGGAGGCTTAAGAAAAGTTTAGAACCATTATTTCATTGCTGTAATTCGAATTCTACTTCCAGTAATAGAACTACCTCGTCGGACGACTTCGTCGCCGGCGAACTATCGTATCTCGGTTGCGTTAGCGCCGCCGTGTTTCCGGCCGGTGCTTACACTGGTATCAGCTCCTCAGATCTCGTTCCGCTGCGCTGGATTCGTCCTCGGCGGCGCACGAGCACTACACCAGGCTTCGACGAACTCAGGGCGCCATGGATCCCGTCGTCGCCAAATCCTTCGACGACCTGATGAAGCGCTTCGACCAGCGCTGCGAGGAGCTCGACAAGCGGTCTGCTGACCGTTGGGCGGCGCTGGACAAGCGTTTCGAGGAGGCGGAAGCCGAGATCCAGGAGCGCGACTCCGCTCTCGAGGAGCGCATCGGCTCCCTGGAGACCTTCGCCGCCTCGCAGTACACGGCGGCGGTGGTGGCGGACAACTGGGGCGGCGCCTTCGACGCACGCCTCTTCGACTGCGAGCGCCGCATCTTCGACCTCGAGGGCGTCCGCACCGCCGATTGCGCCGATGAGAGGGACGCGCGGGTGGAATCGGTGGAGAACGCTGTCGAGAAGCTGGAGGTGTGGAAGGAGTACATCGACGGCCACATCGACGACCTCCACTTCGACATGCGCCGCTTCACCAGGCCTGCCCCGCCGCCGACGCACACTGCTTGGCCGGCGGGGACCGAGTCGGCTGCCGCGCGCCCATCTGCCGGCTATCCGTCCGACTGGCCCAACGGGCACCGTGGAGCTTCGATTACACGGGATGCGGGGCATGGATCGATCTCGACCATGGCCCCGTACCCGGCCAATGGTATGCCCAACGCTTCCCATCCGTTTCCTTCTGCTGTTCATGGAGTGAATCCTCCGATTCAAGCGCCTGGTATTGTGTATGCTCATGTGTATCCACCTACTGATTCGAATTTGTTCCAGAACCCACCAAATCCCCATCCCAATCCACCACCCAATGCTCATCCAGATCCAAATCTTCATCCAAATCCACCACCACATTCCTGTGCAATTCCACCACCACATCTCCACCCAAATCAACCACCAAACCCCCACCCAAATCAACCACCAAATCCTCAGACCAATTCATCTTCCCACAATTTCATCCCAAATTACAGTTATCCAACACCTAATCAACCCCCACCAGTTCATGCTTTCACTCCTCATCCAGTTCAGCACACCCACTTCTATCCATCCAGTTCCCAGCAACAGCCATCAACTATCCAGCAATACTCCACTCATACATCCTCATTCCCTAATCCATATTGTCCACCACTACAATCCCAGTTCCAAACCAATTCCTACCAACACCAGCACCACCAACAAGGCCCTAGCCACCTTGGTCAGTTACCCAAACTTCAGTTTCCATCGTTTGATGGAGAGAATCCAAAGCTGTGGCTGTCCAGAGCCTCTAAACACTTTAAGCTCTACTTTGTTAACCCAAACATGTGGATCACAGTCGCTACCCATCATTTCACCAGTGCCGCTGCACGGTGGTTGCAGTCGGTTGAGCCTCAACTCACCAATTTGTCTTGGGAATCCTTCTCTGCTATGCTCTTGGAGCGATTCAGCAGAGATGAGTTTGACCACCTTCTTCGCCAGATGTTCAAAATCCGTATGACTACCTCTGTCAAGGATTATGTGGACAGGTTTGTTGCCCTCGTGGAACAACTTGCTCCATATCAGCCTCACAAAGATCCCCGTGAGCATACACAGCGCTTTATTGAAGGCCTTCGTGATGATATTAGAGCTATTCTTATGGTTGCCCGACCCAAAAGCCTCGATGCTGCTTGCACGCTCGCATTATTGCAGGAAGAAGCGGTGGATCCTGGAGGCCGTCGGGATTTCAAGAAGCCGGCATATGATCGTTATGGTGGCCAGCGGGCTGTACATCACCAGCAAGCCGTAGCTCCTCCCGCTCCAGACGGTCGAGTTGCTGAGGACCGCCGTGCTGCTCCACGGCCGGCTACTATTGATGACAAGCTATCTACATTGAGGGATTACCGCCGTGCGCGCAACCTCTGTATCCGTTGTGATGAAAAGTGGGTGCATGGTCATCGTTGTGCCCCTGTTCCCCAACTACATGCTCTCCAGGAGGTGTGGAACTTATGTGCTGATGTTTTCCTGGATGACGAAGTGGCTACCCCTGTTGAACAAGATCCTCCAGCTCAAGCTGATGATGCAGAGCATGCTCAGGTATTCATGGCATTGTCTCCTGCGCATAAGTCTGATGAAGCTCCTGCTCAGTCCCATTTTCAGACCATGCAATTCCAGGGCACTATTGGTAATAGGCAATTGAATATTTTGGTGGACTCTGGAAGTACTCATTCCTTCTTGAGTGATAAGATCGCTGCTGATCTTCCCAATGTGACAGTTATGAATCCCCCAATGCAAGTGGCAGTTGCAAATGGTCAATCAGTTAGCTGCTCTTCAGAAATCCGTAATGCCGAATGGTATGTTCAAGGCAATTGCTTCCATTCTACATTACGTATTCTTCCTTTGGGCTCCTACGATATGATTATTGGAATGGATTGGCTCTCGGCTTTCTCACCAATGAATGTTGATTGGGTGGAAAAATGGATGCGTATTCCTTTTGGTTCTCAACATGTGCTGTTACAAGGTCATACTCCAGATTTTGACCAGCAGTCCCTCTTCCAGTTATGTCACATCGCAGCTTCAGTTACCTCCGGTTCATCTGCATCTTCAGATCTACCACCTGAGGTCAGTCAGCTGCTGGATGAGTTTGCTGCAGTCTTTGCTGAACCAACAGAGCTTCCTCCTCGCCGGCACTGTGATCATCATATTCCACTAGTGTCGGGGGCTCAACCGGTGGCGATTCGTCAATATCGGTATAAGCCTGCTATGAAGGACGAAATCGAGAAACAGGTGACAGAATTGCTTCAGTCAGGGATGGTTCAGCCAAGTAACAGCCCCTTCTCCTCACCAGTTTTACTGGTTCGCAAAAAGGATAACAGTTGGCGCATGGTTGTGGATTACAGAATGCTCAACGCCCTCACAGCCAAGAGCAAATTCCCTATTCCAGTTGTGGATGAACTCCTTGATGAGCTCTCGGGTGCTACATGGTTTTCTTGCTTGGATTTGAGATCTGGCTTCAATCAGATCAGGATGGCGCCCGGCGAAGAGTACAAAACTGCTTTTTAGACTCATTGGGGCCAGTTTGAATACAATGTTATGTCGTTTGGTCTTACTGGTGCTCCGAATACGTTCCAGGGTGCTATGAATGCAACTTTGGCTACGGTTCTCGGAAATTTGCTCGGTCTTCTTCGATGACATTCTTATTTATAGTAAAAGTTTTCTTGAGCATTTGGTTCACTTGAAGACAGTGCTTCAGCTCTTATTGAAGGACCAATGGAAGGTGAAGCTCACTAAGTGCCAATTTGCCAGAACTTCCATCTCTTACCTGGGCCATGTTGTCAGCGGTGATGGGGTTTCAACAGATCCTTCCAAGATCGCTTCGGTTCAATCCTGGCCAATTCCAGCTAATTTGAAGGAACTTCGAAGCTTCTTAGGGCTGGCTGGATACTACTGCAAGTTCGTAAAGAACTTTGCAGTCATCGCTAGGCCGCTTACTGATCTGTTAAAGAAGGGGGTGTTGTTTGTTTGGACCCCGACTCATTCTGCTGCATTTTCAGCGCTCCAATCTGCTCTGGCTACGGCACCAGTTCTAGCCCTTCCTGACTTCAGCAAGCCATTCTATATTCAGACTGATGCTAGTGATTCTGGAGTAGGGGCTGTACTCATGCAGGACGGGCATCCTCTTGCCTTTGTCAGCAAGGCCTTGGGTCCTCGTACTAAGGCGCTTTCAACTTATGAAAAGGAATTCTTGGCAATTTTGGTAGCAGTGGAACACTGGCGATCCTATCTTCAGCATGCAGAGTTTGTTATCTATACGGATCACCGAAGTCTCATGCATATCTCTGATCAGAGGCTCCATACACCGTGGCAGTTGAAAATGCATCATAAACTGGCTGGATTACAATACAAGGTCGCCTACAAGCCAGGTGTCTCAAATTCTGCAGCTGATGCCCTTTCCAGGCACCCAAATCCTCCTGCTCAACTACAGGCTCTGTCCTCAGTTACTCCTAATTGGTTAGCAGAGGTGGTCTCCGGTTATGCCTCTGATCCAGAGTCTACTAAGCTGCTGCAACAGCTATGCATCGACCCTGGCAGTAAGCCTCCATTCTCCTTGACTAATGGGGTTCTTCGTTATGATGGCAAAATTTGGATTGGCTCAAATGACACATTGCAGCGTCGTATTGTTTCTGCTCTGCATGCAAGTGCCCTCGGGGGTCATTCAGGGTTTCCTGTTACATTCAGTCGTCTAAAGAAGCTGTTCTATTGGAGGGGTATGAAGACCATGGTCAAGTCCTTTGTACAAAACTGTTCTGTTTGTTGCCAAGCCAAACCTGATCGGGCTAGTTACCCGGGGCTTTTATCTCCATTGCCAGTGCCAACTCAAGCTTGGGAGGTAATTTCGATGGATTTCATCAATGGTCTTCCACTCTCAGGTTCTGCAAATTGTGTGCTGGTTGTAGTGGATAAGCTAAGTAAATATGCTCATTTCGTACCTCTGCACCATCCATTTACTGCGCCCATCGTGGCTCAAGCATTCTTTGATACTGTCTTCCGGCTGCATGGGCTGCCCACTCACATAATTTCAGACAGGGATCCAATATTCACCAGTACATTTTGGGATGAGCTCTTCTCTCTGATGCATGTTACCTTGTCCATGAGTTCGGCCTACCATCCTCAAACTGATGGGCAGACGGAGCGCGTCAACCAGTGCTTAGAGACATATTTACGCTGCTTTGCTCACTCATGTCCGCGGCAATGGTCTAAATGGCTGACATTGGCAGAATATTGGTATAACACTTGTCAGCATTCTGCATTGGGCCGTTCTCCTTTTGAGGTACTTTATGGCTATCCACCTCGTTACTTTGGCATTTCTGTTGAGGATGCAGCTCCAATTCCTGATGTGCAAGCTATGCTCGAGGAGCGTTCAACAATGCTATCTGCTGTTCGTCAACATTTACTGAGGGCCCAGCAGCGTATGAAGCATCAGGCTGACAAGCGTCGCTCAGATCGCAGTTTCCAGGTGGGCGATTCAGTGTATCTTCGCCTCCAGCCTTATGTGCAATCTTCATTGGCTCCACGAGCTAATCAGAAGTTAAGCTTCAAGTTCTTCGGTCCTTACAAGATCATTGCCAAGATTGGTTCCGTTGCTTATAAGCTCCAGCTTCCAGAAACAGCCAACATCCACAATGTTTTTCATGTCTCTCTGCTGAAACCGGCTCCTCCTGGTAGCCAGCCTTGTGGAGCAGTTCTGCCAGATTCCGACGACATGCTTCAGATTCCGGAACGTATCATCAAGTCAAGGCTTCACCAGCGAGGTACAACTACAGTTCAGCAATTCCTCATCAAGTGGTCCAACCTCGACGACAAGCTTGCTACTTGGGAAGACGCTGACGCCATCAAGCAGAGATTCCCAGCAGCTCCGGCATGGGGACATGCCGGTTCCCAAGGGGGGGGGAGATGTTAGCAGCCCACACCCTGGTACCGGCCCATCAAGACCATCAAGGAAGAAGAAGGCCAGTGTCAAGATAGCTGGTCCCGAGTGGGCCTGCTCAACCTGCGCATCGCGGCCCACCAGTGAGTGAGGAAGAGAGTAGTAGTATAAAGGCGAGAGAGAGATAGCCCGGGAGGCTTAAGAAAAGTTTAGAACCATTATTTCATTGCTGTAATTCGAATTCTACTTCCAGTAATAGAACTACCTCGTCGGACGACTTCGTCGCCGGCGAACTATCGTATCTCGGTTGCGTTAGCGCCGCCGTGTTTCCGGCCGGTGCTTACAGGCAACAAACTCAATACACAAATTATACAGGTTAATGTTAGAGTGTCCGGCAACTAGTGAATTTGGGATGTATTGCTTCTTTGTCATGTGCGGAGAGCATCACGGTTGCTCATTTATCCGTATATCTATAGGGACCCTCCCTACCCGCATTATATCACCTAAAGGATTATATAGGAGTAATAGACTAACACACTGTAGGAGTGTGAGGAATAAAAACAATTGTTTTTGCACTATATATATTACGCATATATGTTGATATAAATTAGCCATGATTTTTATTCACTCCCTTAGTCTCCTTAAAAGTGTCTGTTTTGGACTTCTTATCATCATTTTGTTTGACTATTTTCTTATTCAATTTTTTAGATAATATATTTTTATTTTTTATGACTTATTTTTATCATTAGAGATAGTTTAATAATAATTTATTTATTTTATAATTTGCTAAAAAATGAATGGTCAAACATGATATCTAAAAATAAAAAACAACACTTTCAATATACTAATAAGACGTAGGGAGTAGAGCGCATAGTATAGATATAAGTATAAGCTACAGTATAGATGTAATTTGTGGCTATAGCCAAATATCCAAATACATCATTTTTTCCTATCTAGAATTGAGATTCTGCTGTAACTGTCGAAAATCCGGAACAAGGACCCGAAGCAAAAGTTCCAACCTGTAGGAACTTTCTGAAGCAAATCAAATCAGTTGCCTTTTCCACATGAACTCTGTTGAAAAGGAATTCCACGCGCCAACAAAATCCCTCCTCTGTGTAGTCTCCTCCGCGAACAGGACGGAGCACGAGACGTCGCGGCCAATGTCGGCACGGCAACGCTTTCCACGTCCCCATGTCTGCACTGCACTTGCCGCGACCTCTCCACCGCACTCACTCCCGGCCCCCCCAGTCACTCCACGGCTGCACTGCACTTGCCGCGACCTCTCCACCGCACTCACTCCCGGCCCCCCCAGTCGCCTTTTTCTTTCCGCGACGCTGCTCCACAATTGCACTCTTCTTCAAAGAAAAACGAGGACTGCACGGCTGCACTGCAGTCTGACGAGGATACGAATGTGCCGGCATGTGGCTGTGGGCGCCTCAGCGGGAAGGACGGGAAAGTGACGGGTAACGTACGGCAGGGCCCCACGTGCCATAGCAGCCGGCCCGTACCACCGCCTCCCATCCGTGGACCGTGGTTACGGAACCGTACAGGGGCCGCGTACGGAAGGTCTCGCCCCACGCGATAGCCACGGATCCTCGCGTGGCGGGGCCCGGCTCACGTGCCGTCGCCCTCGCGGCTCCGTTCTGGCGACGGCAACGCCCTACCGGTTCCAATTCCATGACGCTGCTGTTGCTCTTGTTGCTCCACGCCTCCACCACCGCGAAGGCGGCAACGCGCGCATGTGAGATGCGATGCGGCACGCGACGCGTGTGCTCTCGTCTCGTGCACTTGTGTGTGTCTGTGCGCCTGTCGAGTCCACCGGGTCTCCGGCGAGCGGCGGATCCTCCGTCGTGCCTGCCGGCGATCCGTCCGTCCGTACGCCGCCGATCGGAGCACGACCTCTCGCTGCTGCGTGACGTGTCGGCCAACCGGCACCGCCAAGCACACGATGCACGGCACGCAGCTCGGGCGCCCGGCGCACGCGATCCCAACTCCGATCCCACTCACTCAATACCCCACCGGTGGTCACCCCACTCTCTCCCGGTCCCGGGCGCCTCGGGTACTCGCCGTGGTCCTATTCGTACACCGCCCGTCTCCGTCCCACCTCCACGTGGGACCATTCGTACCCCTGCCCCACATGTCGGTCTCATCTGCCAGGACACCGCGTGCACGCCGCGGCTATATAGCAACGCCTGCAGAGCACACGCCCCCGCGGCCCCGCCTTCATCCTCGCCCCCTCCGCCCTCCTCCGGCAGCCTCGCCCATAGCCCCCCGCCTCGATCTCCACCACCAGTCACCACCGCCCACCGCCCGTGGGGTAGCACAGCACTAGCAGCACGACCTGGCCCGGCCCCTGACGATGAGGGGGCTCCTGCGGTGCGTGTCGACGGGGGCGTGCAGGGTGGCGCCGGGCTCCGTGATGGATCCCGTGCCGTCGTCGCCGGGGTCTTCCACCGGCGGGAAGGTCCCCGCGGGGCACGTCCCCGTGGAGGTGGGCGCGGAGGGGAGGAGACGCAGCGGTTCGTCGTGCCCGCCGAGCTCCTGGGCCGCCCGCCCATCGCCGAGCTCCTCCGCCGCGCCGCGCAGGAGTACGGCTACGCGCGCCGGGGCCCGCTCCGCATCCCCTGCCCCGTCGCCGCCTTCCGCCGCCTCCTCGGCTCGCTCGTGGGGGCCGGCGCCGGCGCCGGCGCAGGCGCACCCGACGCGGCGGGGGCGGGGCTCACGCTCGCCTACTTCACCGTCGTCGTCTGAGATGCGACGAGATCCCTAGCTAGCGTAGCGGGTTCCTCCTTCTTCGTCTTCTTCTTCCTTGAGGCGTGGCGTGGCTGTGCAGAGGCGTGCGTGCGTTGTGCTGTCGGTGTTCTAGCTTGCTGCTCTAGATTCCATTTGTTTCTTCTCTTCTTGTTCTTCTTCTTTGCTTTTTCTCCTCCCCTTTTTGTGTAATAATATCCCTTATGTAAATATGTAAATTCAGATCGATGAGACGTTTATTATTATTCGATATATAATTAGTGCTTGTAGCTTCCTACCACATCTTTGCCTTTTCCCTTCATCTTAAAGTGGACTAGACTTTCATCACCTACAGCTTTATTCACTCGATCTGCTGCTCTGAAAATCTTGCATTTAGCTGATCTTTTTCTTTTGTGACTGTCAGCTAGACAGCAACTACTTGGATTTCAGTCCAGTACTACCTGATGAGATCACATGATGACTAGCTAGTCCATCTTTCGTCAGCTGCGAATTTGTCCCATGCATACAAGTGGATCGACCGACATGTGTGTTCAGGCTCTAGTCACTCTATGCAAACTATAAACGGGGTGATTTTGTACGTTTGGTTCAGGTTTCCAGTTTAACTTACCGATATTTTATCTGGCTCCTTAAATTGGGACGAGATATTTTGAGCTACGGCTTTCAATTTGGCACACTCGCTGCCATGTTGCTCCCAACCACTCCCCCCTGGACGAAATAAAGAGCAGGTACAGAATTTCAACGTTTCATTTTCTTCTCCTTCTGGCTCTTGTACGAGAGAATTCGATGCTCTCCTGGACTCCTGGCATGCCAAATTCAGAGAACAGGATTTGCAAGTGGCTGTGCTGTGCATGCATACAAATTCGAATTCTCTCCTGCTTCGAAGCTATTCGGAGAACAGGATTGCAAGTGGTGGCCGTGCCGTGCGTACATACAAAATTCCCAAAAGCGAACGAGGGGCAGAGAATAACGAACAGAGTAAAGCCAGCGTGTGGATGGACGTGATGAGACTGTAGTGGAATGGAATCAGAGACAAGAAGAAACACTGGGCTCTCGTCGCTGCCGGTGATCAGTAATCAGACGGCAACTAATCGCTCGTGCTGCCGCAATCATGGATGTATGTTAGATTTACATTACATAGTGTCGAATCTAATCGCGGATATGAACACACTGCACACACATCGCTGAGCGAGCTGACAGCCATCCAATGTGGAAGGGGTCTATTGATTCGGTTGGACCGAAGGTTGCAGCAGGGCACTTTGCAGTTTTGTTCTTGCCTATCCATCTTTCTGCAGGTTTTGCAAATTTCCCGAATGAGAAATTTTGCAATTCAGCTTCTCTTAATTGTATGTTTTTTAACTTCTTCTCTTTAGACGCTTCATTTACTGAAAACCCAGTGCTTATCCATCTTCAGCCATTAGACACTCAGACAGTATGCTTTATAGTAGTGCATAGGAATCGGTTCTGCACTGCATCCCTGAACTTTAGCAGTTGTCCATTTGTGTACAGGATAGAATATGAGCCGTCTATGGTACATTAGTACTCTTAGTATACTAAACAGAGACGGGGGAAAGATGAAACTGAAGAATGTTTTGCTTTGTCGAGCAAACCATCAGATAAGATAACTACAAGACTACAGGACTAGAGACCACTGTTGGACACTGACGTGTTAAGTACAGATAAGATAACACAGTCTAACCAACGCAACAGCAACAGTCCATGATCAGGGTACGACACGGGACAGCTTAGTCAGTGTCAGGAACTCAGACTCACATCGTCAGGCTACGGTGATGAACTGAGACACTGACCCCTGTGCTATTGGGGCGCTTGCTCAGCCAACTGACGACCGGCCGGCGGTCACCGGCGCCGCAGCACGGCCATCAAGGAAGACGTGGCCGACCGGTGGCGCCCGTGGAGATTCGACAGACATGGGGCGGCGGGCTCAGTTACGGGCTCCAGACGTTCTGGGCTGGTTAGTAAGCAATTATCAGGCCCAACTTTGACAACCGAATGACCGATAGCAGCTTATTGGACCGGGCTATGGCTCGGCTTCGGCTTGTTTCACCAGTTACCAGCCCGAACGTTCCTGTGCACGTACTGGAAAGGAAACCACTCGATCCGATTTGATTGCGGATCCGATTTGATTGCCTAGCGACTAGCGTGCTATAAACTACCACGTCTAAAAAAATGAACTTCCACGTCTCGATTCAAAAAACAAAAAAACTTCCACGTCCGCATCTGGCGGCGAGCGGCGGCGGCGAGGGGCGTCTGACGGGGGCGCCGACCGGATCAGCGACCTCGGCGACGACATCCTCTTGCGCATCCTCGAGCTTCTTCCCGACGCGGTCGACGTGGTGCGCACGGACGCGCTGTCGCGGCGCTGGCGCGGCCTCTGGACGCGAGTGAACTCTCTCACCTTCGACTCCAGCAGCCACAGCATCGACCAACGGTTCTAGACTTCGTCAACAGCGCTCTCGCCCAGCGCGCCAAGGCGGATGCCGGCCTCGACCTGGAGTACCTGGAGATCTCGTTCGCGATCATGTCTCTTGGCGATGATGAGGCGACCAAACCGCTGGTGCTGTGGTCCACCGACGCGGCGCAAGAGTGGATTCGGTACGCGGTGCAAAAAGCGATGAAATCTTTGGTCCTTGAACTCCAGTTGTCTCCTATATGGAGGTCGGACAATCCTGAGGTGAGATGCAACATCTGGGAGAAGAAAAAGCAACCTGTGATAAATCTCAACGATCTTCCTGGTTCAGCAAAGGTAGAGACCATGCATTGGCAGATGAATGGTGTAAGGCTCCAGCTCCCCACCGCTGCGGAATTCGCCTCGCTCGTGGATCTCTCACTTGAAGACATTAGGCTCGCTGATGGCAGTGGCCACCTCCTTGCCCGCCTCCTGTCGTCGGCATGATGTCCATCACTGCAAAAGCTACAGTTGATCAAGCTTGACCTCCCTGAACTGAATGAGCTGCTTATCGAGGCCAGCACACTCTTGGAGTTGTTAATGTCAACCTGGCCAAATCCAGGCACAACTCTGAAACTAAAAACTCCTAGCCTCCGGATTCTCCATTTGGTGAACTACGTCCATCTCGGAATCTTCGCTCCTAAGCTGGAGGAGGTCACCTTCTTGCCTCATCAACCTCACCATATCGACATTGATGGTGAATTGCCATGTGTGAAGAGTCTCAAGGTTCGGTTGGACTCGCATGGAGATGAAGATGATGACATCAACTACGGTGGCAGTTGCCTTCTCCGGTGTTCTACGTCACTCACATGTCTTGAGGTTTCTCTGGAGATTCCTCTGGACGTACCAGTGGTATGCATCCAAAACACCGCACCTTATGATATCGATATGGCTCACAAGTTTCATCTACTTCCTTGAAAACCAAACTTGGAGTTTCATGTTTTCCTTTTTTTTTAAATGGCCTTGGAACTCTGCGAAATTTCAAAAGCAAATTAGTCCGCTTTCAAGGGAAAAATAGTTAAATAATAAATGGAACCACTGATTTTTGCATTGCTTCTACTAGCAGAAATGATTCAAGTGCTACAAATATAGTAAATGAATATAATTGTAATTTATTTTTTTAGTTCTGGCTACACGTAACAAATGAAACCACTGGTTTTGCATTGTTTTCTACTTGAACCTATTTCTTGTTTCCAACTAGGTGTATAACCTGCGCGTTGCCATGGGATTTTGCTTAAAAGTAAATTTGTTATATACTCCATCCGTTTCAAATTATAGTTGACTTTGACATTTTTGGTGTAAGCATTTTGTTATGTACCTAGATAAATAATATGTCTAGATACATAGAAACATGCATGTATCAAAAAAGTTAAAATAAACTACAATTTAGAACGGAGAGAGTACAAAACATTACTATATGGTATTCTTTGTGTATATATCTATATGAATTTGATTTGTATGCTAATTAATTGTATTTGACCCAAAAAAAAATCGATAAGTTCATACAATAAAAATCATTAGAATATTTGATTACATTATAAAGGAACAACAGGTGATAAAATAAATGACGTATGTAGATGAATTGTACATTAATAGATTAAAGATTCAAAGTATATCACATAATAGAGATGGCATGAATATTTTTTGTAATTAATAAGGGATGACTTGGACTTAGTGGGGAATGACGTGGACACCTTGTATAAAGAAATAGTGTTTAGTGGGTTCACTTAGTGGAAATTGATATGGACACCTTACATGAAGAGAGAAATCGTGTAGTGAGATTTAACTTTATAAAAGTTGTAGATTTTTGCACACCTCTATATGCTGTTTGGTTTCTCAACAGTATTGCAAATGGAAACAAAATTAGCTATAGTATATTACGCTCACTACGGATGGTTCATATTAGTTAAACTGAATGTGTAGCGTAAAAATGGCTATATTATATTTTTATGAGTTCATTACATATTATTGTTTTTTTACATGTGCCATTTACCACAAATGATTAGAATTATTAAATTGGACATCGATACCAATCATGTCTCATGGAAGGGTAATCTTTTTTTATTTCCAAAAAATTGAATGAACAAAAATGGAATGGTAGTGGTGCTGCAGTGGCCTGTGTTCCGCATTGTCTCCTTTTTACTTGCTTGGTTAAAAGAAATTTCTATCAGTGATGTCTTTATTGGGAATGCATATTTGTTTGAACTATACTTTTTTATCCTTTTTTATTAGGAGGAAGGGCTTTTGGTTGCTGACATAATTAGTGGAAGGATACCTCATCTTCCACACCTAATATCTTTGACTGTCCATGTTGTTTCCTCGGATTTGCATTCATTTGGAGTTGCTCTATAAGAAATCTTAAAACAGTGTAGCTATCTGAAATATCTTAATGTACATTACTTCATTGATACGGTGAGTATGTATCCGATGATTCTTTTTGGTTCAAATTTTCTATATCATTCTTTTATGTTGCACTAAAATCATGAATATATCCCTCACTATTACAGCCTGAACTTCTCGACGACGAGGACGAGGACTTCTTGTGTTATCACCTGGACCACAATAAATCCCATCAAGTATGCTTGGCTAATATCGAGGAAGTACGATTTACGGGGCTTGCGGGAACTGAGTGCGAAAGGTCGTTTATCCAAGGAGTGCTTGCACATGCCACACATCTTCAGAAGGTAGCTCTAAGTTTCGACCCAGGGTTTAGGCAGTATAATATGATAGATTATTCCAACTTTATTACGTGCGATGGTGGAACATGGGTCCGTGATGAACCGCCCTTGTCCTATGAGTGGAACTCTGACCGAGTCCATAAATGAACTTGTATTGCTCGGAGATTACGTGTGAGTTATAACATTGCATAGCCTAGTTATAAGTTGAGATAATCTTTTGCATGGAGACTATTATCAATGTAGAGATGCACAAGGCATAAATACACATGATATCTTGATCCATTGAGCAAGTTTTCGTTACTTATTTTATTTGATGAGTCGATGGGAGGGACGAAGAGTCCCCATCAGCTCGGTTGCATTTTGCAGCTATCTTTCTAAACGAACATTTTTTTTTTCATTTATGGGTCAAGCTACCGAGGGCGCTATGAGCGAGATAAGCTTGCCACCGTCAGGTCTCAGTTGAGGAGGTTCACATATGTCAGATAGGTGGCGCTCCTTTGTGATTAGGAATAATCATGCTGATCAACCTTGTCGAGGGATGGATAATAAGTGCCTCCTGATGCATCATAAGATGATTGCTCTGGTCATAGCATAGTGACATAGTCCATGGTTAGAGTGCACGAGAGCCTAGTCAGTATCAGGTACTCACGAAATTCATTTCCTTGGAATCAGGCTACAATGATATCTGACCAACTAACCCTGGTGGCGTGGCGCTGCGTATTGTCATGCTGGGAGGACGACATCACTTCCTTGACAATCTCCGATGACTGTAGACTGATGAGCTAGTCAGTAGCCAATTTGGTATTGACTACGGACGATCAGTATTTATAGTACGGAAGTAGTATCTTTCCCATAGGGCTTTACCTGAGATTTTTAGGCCCTCGTGCAAATAAAAAGAAATAGGCTACATGTATACATAGAAATACAAATGACCAAAAGTTTTATTTGGATCCCATTATATAACGCATGTTTTTATTCAATGCCAAGAACTACGCATAACGATATAAAGCGATGATTGTGTGCTGAATATGGTGACTGCTGTAATTTTCTGGGCAGTGTGAAAATTGAGGAATGATCTTTGTTTTCGGAGTACTGGGTGGAAGGGCATGGAAATGCTCTTACACAGGGTGGCTGGGATGCTACAGGGCTTTGCTGGAAGATTTCATTGGCAAGATCAAGAAAGCTGCAGAAGAAGTCTACTGGCTTCCCTATGGAACTCTGGGAACAACCTGAAGGGGATGGAGGCTGAAGATGTCGAGATCACTGAGCTTGCTGCTGGAGAAGATCAGCACTGCGTGAAGAGGCAGTCGACTCCTTGGTGGATGGAGGTTAAAGCTTCGCTGAGTTGATCACTCTTGTAATGAAGCTGGCTGAATGTATGGAGAATGGTGAGGGTAGTTTGATGAGAAGTTAAATGGGTTTTTGGCATAGACTTTCTAGTAGTTTTGAGCTGGAGTGTGTGGCTACAAAAGTTTTCTGTCGCTTGGTCCGGAAGGGCAAGCCGTTTTAAACTGCTGTAAGCACTGAACCTAACTGTTTTTGGTCTTGTAATGAAAAGGCCGGAGCCTAGTGCTCTTAAACTCAAAAAAAAAAAATATAAAGCGATGATTCACAGACATTGCAGAAGTAATCAAAACATAAAACATGGTTATGTTTCTTTAAGAAAATGCATCAGGTTATTATTAATTGAAACGCAGTATATTATATGATACATGAATATAATATTGCATGAAAAGGATACCCATATCTTGATAAAGGCATATATGTCATGGATCATCAATATTTTCATAGGTTATAGAAATCGACAATCTTTGAAAAATAAATTCTGTTCCTCATTACAAGTAATTCTTTTTGTGACGTGTATTAGTAAGGAAATGAAGCTATCCTGTTCTGAAACTACAGTGGTTATCCGTCTTGGGTCCTGTGTTTTTTTTTTACCGGTGGCGTTGAACCGACCGGAGGCGGCCGGAATCGGTAAACCGGCCGGTTAGTCCGGTTTACCGAAAAAAACCGCCCGAATTCAAATTCGAATTTGAAAGGCCCAGTTGTGGCGGTTTGTACCGGTAAACCGGCCGGTTTGTCCGGTTTACCGCCCGGTTTGAGCGGTTTTTTTAAAATTCAAATTTATTTTTTTTAAAAAAATGCTAAAAAAATTCCTAAAAATACTTCATGATTTGTAGAATCCAATGATGTCAAAATTACTCAAATTTGAGTGTGTTTAGTATGTTTTTCGACCTTCATGATTTAATGGGCCTTCACGGGCCGGCTGTGTATTTTTTCTTTTTTTTTTTTCAAACTTCTAAACGTCTAAATAAATATTAAACGAACTCAAATTTGAAAAATTTTTACACCATTGGGTTCCATAATTCAAGAGCTATTTTTAGGAATTTTTCAGCATTTTTTTTTAAACTTCAAATTTGAAATTTGGGCGGTCCGAACCGGATCAACCGAACCGATCGGCCCGGTAAGGTCGGTAACCGCTGTTTACCGCGGTTTACCGACCGGTAAAAAAAAACGCTGCTTGGGTCCGTCTTGGGTCCGTTGGCCGTTGCTCACCAGAGAACCAGACTTACTCTGCGGCAGAGAAGCTATGTCGTCGTTGCATAACACGTTGATAGCTCCACCAGTCAACAGTCATTATTATGAATTGTATTGGCGGTTAGAGGAAATCAGTTCCACACTGCATTCTTCAACTTCAACAGTTGTTCATCCGTGAACAGGACAGAACGAATATGAGCCGTCTGTTGTACAAAGTACAAACGAGGGGAAAGATGAAACAGAGCAGGGTTTTGCTTTGTCGAGCATACCGTCAAAAATAAGATAGCAGCACTACAGGACCACAGGCCACTGCTGTGTTAAGTGTGAAGTTTTTCTCAGTCTGCAGCTGCAGGTCAACGCTGTTGATTGATCTGATCAACTCAGCAGTCCATGAACATGAACTCAGGTCTCACCCGTCTCAGGCTAGCTACAGCGATTATTGGGCCGCGTGGTATGCAATGCTTGGCAAGGGTCACCGTGTCCTGCTGACAGCCTCACAGTTCTCCGGATAATAACTTGACATGATAGCCCTAGTTGGTGCCTTGGTGGCATGGTGCTTGTCTTCGTCGTCACCACCGCGAACACAGGGCCAAGGCACGACCGCATTCAGGGGCATGCAGCAGCCCGTGCCGCTTTCTCGTCAAACTGACGACTTGTCGGCGAGCTGGTCAGCGGCGCCGAAACCCGCAGCATATTCGACATACATTGCGGACTCATCTACAGTACGGTCGATCGAATTTCGTTGACTGGATATTTAAAAATTTCTCCAACTTACATTTGGCTCCTCTTCAGTTGTCCTCATTATATTAGGATTTTAGATTCAAAATTGTCCTCCCTAGAATCTCTCTAGTGCTAAAATTTTGCTCGTTTTGGCTTAATGGCAGTCCACCTCAGCGTGCCATGGTGGATCGGTTTGGAGAAAAGACATTTCTACCCCTGAGACTTTGAAACTTTAAAACTGAAAACTCCTGGGTTCTCCGTTTTTAAGACCATGTATACCTCGGGACATTTAGGATCTCTGCCCCTAAGCTGGAGGAGCTCACCTTCTCGCCTCATCTACTTGACTATATCGAGGTTGACGGTGAACTGCCATGTGTGAGGAGCCTCAAGGTTGGGTTGGAGTCGTACGGATACGAAGATGATGCCAACAATATGATCGTTCTAGGTTTATTGTGTGCAATGGTGGGGCATGGGTCTGTCATGACAATTAGTCTTATGAGTGGAAATGTGTTTCGATCCATAAATGAATTAAGTACTTGCATTGATCGGAGATTATGTGTAAGCATATAATAGTGCAGAGCCTAATTATAAGTTGGGATAATCTTTTGCATGGAGAGAACTAGGAACAGTATAAACATGAACAAGGCTCCTCGGCTCATTGAGAAAGTTTTCCCTCTTATTTTTCAATGAATCGATGAGAGGGATGAGGGATCCCCACTTAATGATTATTACTACACTTATTTTGGTTGCATTTTGTAGCTATCTTGCTGAAAGAGCACCTTTTTTTCGTTCATGGGTCAAGCTTCTAATGTCGAGCTAAGTGTAGCACCATCAGTTCTCAGTTGAGGGTTCACATATATGTGAGAGAGGTGGCGCTCTCTGCACTCAATTTGTTATTAGGAATAATCATGTTGATCTTTGTTGAGAGATCGATGATGTGCTTGCTGATCCATCATAAGATGGTCCCAAACGCTATTTGGCGCGCGCGCTTTGCTCTGGTCAATAATGGCTCTGGTATTGCATGGTCCATGGTTGAGAGATTTTGACCCCGGTGGCCTGCAGGTGCTATTATGGTAGCATTGCGCTATGCCGTTTATATATATTAGGGCCTCTATAGGGCCCTTTTAAAATACTCATTGTGATGATGTGGCATTACTTAAATTAAATAATATCAATCTAATATACCCATCGGTATTTTGGAAGTACCTCATTGGATTTTTGGAGACGAAGAAAGCGACTTTTGGTTGACTTACTGCCGCCGCACTCGCTTGCCATGTTTACCGCCACCGTCGATCTCCCCCTCCCCCCCCCCGCGTTCCTGTCGTTTTCTTCTTGTGGCATGCTGAACCCACAAACCGGTTGGCATGTGGTTTCAGAACGGTCCGACCCAACCCGCGTCGTAACCGCGCTGACGATTTCACCGGATGGTACGGGTCCGCAGCCGGTTGTATCAAATCGATGAACAGGGCTAGCGGGCGCCACCTCCTTGAGACGAGGACGAATGAAGCATGCGGTGGTGGTGGTGGGCATTGGAACGGAAGTAGACAGAGTCATGGACGGACCTATAGGGTATGCTGGGTGGGCCACTGGGCTTCAGCAGTCAGTGACCTACAGTACATTTTTAGAGTGAAACACGTTGATGTTCATCTTTCGGAGTCTCGGTTCAGCTTCTGCGTCTACATACACGCGCGGTGTAAACTCTGTCTTGCACGCTTCGAACCAAGTACCGAAGAACCCTAGCCCACACGGTACACACGACGGTGGCCATGCCGGCCTGTATGGTTGGACTCAACTCCAACCAGCGAGCAAACTGGCCATTGGCGTCTTAGCTTCGGACTTCGGCGCGCGGCTTACTCCGATGTTGCACATCTCCGTGACACTGTACTTGCTTTATGACGCATGATTCTATCGTTGCATGTGAAATAGTGCCTAGCTAGTTGCTTAACGTACTTATCTCTATTTTTAACTAAAAGATGCAAATGTCATCACTTTTGCCGCATAATGACCTCTCGCCCGGTGCTAATAACCCATGCCCCACGTGCCTCCCCGTCACGCTCCCTGCAACTATCGCCCGGGCACGAGCGCGGCCCCCATTGATGACTACAATCCCATTGACTCGGCACCTGGCTGCCGCCGCCCGCCGCCATGACGGTGACGACGCTGACCCCGACATCCAGCCTCCTCCTCCCCTCAACCCCATCCACTGGGTGCACCTAGCCACCATCGTCCTATTTTTGAAATAGCTATTGGATTTGGTTGTTCCAACCAAAACCGAATTGAGGAGAGATAATAGTTGGGTGCGTCATATATGTTAGGGACACCTTCATCCGCCGCCACGACGGCGACAACGCTGACATCGACATACAACCTCTTCCTCCCATTCAACCTCGTCCACTAGGCGAACCTAGCCACCACTGTCCTATTTTTGAAATAGCTATTAGGTTTGTTTGTTCCAACCAAAACTCAATAGAGAAGGGATAATAGTTTGGGTGTGTCATATATGTTAGGCACCCCTTAGTGAAATAAAAGGGTCCATATGTCAAAGACATAATTGTGAGCAATTAGGTATGTTTTTTTATAAATTGAAATTTGTATTTATTTATGAATATAAACCCACCAAGGGAAAGAAATAGAAACAACTACCTCACACCTTCTCTTTAAGAAAGAGGGGGGGGGGGGGGCAAGGCTGTAGTGGAACCTTGGCCATTCACTTTTTTCCTCTGGCTCATTCTTTTCTTCTTCCTCTCTTTACTAGTACATTACATAACTATTGATTTTTCTAGAACATTTTAATTACACGAGAGGCATGCTTTATATGCTAGTTCAAGAAGGTTTTAGCATATAAAATTTATTAGAATAATTGGAATGTAGGAAACAAAACATGTGGTTTTACTAAATTCATTAGAATATAGCTTTATCAAATTATAAATAGTTTTACCGAATTGCATAAGAAAATTTTTGTTGCATACCCTAAGGTAAAATTCTAGGTCCGCCACTGGACAGAGTAGCCATGAATTGTGATCACCTACAGGTTGTATACCTCCCACAAGCACTAAAACGCAAGCGCGCCTCAACGGCTCAACCGCATCGAGCTCTGCACGAGTGAAGCAGAGCACGTGGCTCGTCGACGCCCGGACGACGGGACTCCGCCCCCAGGGGGACGGTGGCTTTGGTGTTGGACAAGTGATGTGGTGGTGGAGACGGTGACAGGCGGCATACTGAGATTTTGTAGAAAGAGCCGTGGAGATCGACCAACCGGAGATCATGTCGCCTGAAAACGATGGTGCTCTGCCGCGCACGACGAAATGGAATCCAAGCATCGACGCGGTGGTGACCTCGGCGTCACGCGCATGGTGGCCTTCCTCGCTCGTTGAACGCAGGCACCTGACTCTAGAGACATGGTACTACTGAGTAGGTGCAGGTGCGCGCGGCGGCCTCCGCTATCCTACGGGCGCGGTCATGAAGGGGAGTGGCGCATGGCGGCGGCACCGACGACGACGGCACGGGGTCTCGCCATGCCGTTCCCCTCGCAGCCTCAACTCGATTTCGTTTCCTTGCAGTAATTTTAATTTGTCCAGTACTAGATTACAGCTTTGCTGCCTCCTCCAATTTTACTTGAACTGATCAAGATCTCAAGGGCACGTATCGTAAGTACTCCATACCAAGCAACTAGTATAGTAGATAGACGAATGTGCACGTATCAAACTTTTTTTTTTGGTTAAATTAGAAAAAGAATGTTTATACAGGCCTTTGCTATACATACTATTTGTCCTAGTACAAGTATAGAGTCTTGGTGGCATGCAAACGCTACTCTCTGACGACTGATGGCCACATAAACTAATATATTGTCTGCAGTATAGTACCTCTTTAAACCCCCGTTCCATCCATCCATTCCGTCCCTTTGTCCTTCAATCCCAAGCAAATAGTACTCCGTAAATTGATGGTTTGACTGGCCAGTTTGGATAATCATCGTTCCGTTCCTCGTGCTTTTTTGGATGTACTAGGTGTATTGGGATTTGGATGGAGCTTATTGCTTATTTGGCCCTTGAAAAAAGTTCAGTTACCTATCTGGCCTAAATTTTTTTGAAGTTACTTATTTGGCCTCAAAGTAAATTTTAATTACTTTTACATCCTTCCGTCAGTTTTGAGAAGTTAACGGTGTTAAGTGGCATGTAAGAAGACCATTTTACCCTTGGGTTAAAAAAACAGAGTTTTGCTTGTTTTATGTATATATTGAGTGTGTGTGTGTATATATATTCTCAAATATTCACATCAGCAACATATATATTTCCAAATATTCACATAACCAACATATATATTCACAATTATTCAAATAACCAACAAAACTCATAACATAACCAACATATATTCTCAAATATTATTTTGAATTGGAAAACCAAGATAAAATAATTTTATTTTAGTTATAACTCTCATTGCATAAACATTAGTTAATTAAGTCAATATTTAACTTATAGAACTCATAACATTTGACATGTTATTTGACGAGCCTGAGATATTCAAAGTTAAAGGCTGAACTACTATGCAATGATGACGTATGTATATGTGTATTACAATAGTACTTCTGGATTTGTTTTTCTTAAGGAAAACGGCAAGAAAATGCATCCTTGTCATCTTGTGGTGTCATCAAGCTAACAACGCACGGTGACTTTGGAGCAGCTTGGAGATGCTTCACGTCGGCGTGGTGGTGCCATGGCCAACGATCACTGGAGATCGATGAAAGCAACTATACGCCTCGGTTTTCAATTTTGTGATGCAAGTATACATGCGGATGGGAGGGTGATCGGTGAACTCACCTAAGGCCTTTTTGCGGAAGGAAACGAGATGTGGATGGCATGAGACACGACGAGCGACAGCGAACTTATTCCCTGAAGCGTCGGTAACACGCACACAGTGCTCAGGCAGCTCAGCGGAGGGCGTACGCCTCGCGCGTTCGTGCGTCGCGGACCGCCCTCCGACTCCGATGCGTGCGACCGAACAGGAGGCCAGGGCCGGTTCGATGGCTGCGTTACTGAGGGAAAGAAAGAAAGGATAGTTTTGTCTTTTCGCGTGTGAGGAAGTGGGCAACCTAACGGAAAGGGTAAACGGAACTAACAGAAGGCCGTAAGGGCAGTCCCAATGCAGACTCTATCATAGAGTCTAAACTTATCTATTACCTCGAATAATGTGGACTTAAAGTCTAAATAAGACTTGGAGTCTTGTTTTTTCTCCCTCTTTCTTCAATAAATATGGTGTCACATCAACGAAATACCATAAATAAGACGTAATAAATAGTCTTGGACTCTGTGATAGAGTCTTGCATTGTGAATGCCCTAAAAGTAATAAAAAATTACTTTAAGGCCAAATAAGCAACTTCAAAAAAAATTAGTCCAAATAAATAACTAAACTTTTTTTCAGGGCCAAATAAGCAATAAGCTCTTTGGGATGCACATCACATGCACTGACAGTGCCAAGCCAAGCAGGCGCGCTGACGGGAGCCTGGCACCGCGTCGCGTTCATGGGCCAGCGCGCCACACCGCGTTCATGGGCCAGGCAGAACCTGCGTTTTTTTTACCGCTCGGTTTACCGCGGTAAACCGCGGTTACCGAGGTAACCGGGCCGGTCCGGTTCGGTTCGGTCGGTTCGGACCGGCCCAAATTTGAAATTTGAAGTTTGAAAAAAAAATGCTGAAAAAATTCCTAAAAATAGCTCTTGAATTATGGAACCCAATGGTGTAAAAATTTTTCAAATTGGACGTCGTCTCATATGAAAAAATTCAAATTTGACTTGGTTGAAAAAAAAAAAAAAAAAAAACCCGCCGGCCCATTAAGGCCCATGAGGCCCAATCGGCCCCCGGAGGCCGCATAACACGCGCGGCTCGCGGGGGGGGGGGGTGTGGTCAACGCCCCCAGAATCCAATCCCCTCGGTACGTCCGCGGACAGCGCCGCCGCCGTCCGCCGCCCCGCCCGACCAACCGCCGCGGGCGCGGTTTACCGTCCGGACGGGCGGTAAACCGAGCGCGCCACGCGGCGGCCGCTTCCCGCCCGCTATATATGTTCAACATGTTGCTTATTTGACTCAATATGTTGCAGCTGCTGTTCTAAATTCAAAGGCTGCATACAGTATGGAACCAAGTTTGACGATGTTTTCTGGACTCAAGGAGGCTTTTCTGAGAATGACGGATGTGAACACCGCCATGCAGGCGTTGCAGGAGGCTGAGGTTTTTCGACAAAAGTTTGGTGAGTTTGGCACAGAACTGGCACATAAAATGGCACAGGATTACAGGACCTCCGTATGTAAGAGTACCCTCGACACCTTGTTGGTTTCCTATATTTGGATACATAGCTAACATGCTTTGTTGCACTTGCAGCCCAGTGGTGGACGATATTTGGGAGAGATACTCCTAATTTGCAGCGCCTTGCTTTGCGGCTTGTTTCACAATGTATATCCTCAAGTGGATGTGAGCGGAACTGGAGTACTTTTGCCTTGCTGCATACGAAGGTTCGCAATAGGTTGTCCCATAAGAAACTAAACAAGCTTGTTTATGTCCAGTATAACCTTCGCCTGCGACTTGCGGATGTGACCCCACCAAGGCATGGTCAAGTAGATTTTATTGACCGGTTCGCCGAAATCTCGATCTATGACCGTAGCAATCCGATTAGGGAATGGATGGAGTATGGTAGATCCAACAGTGATCCAGTTCTTGATGAGGATTCGACGAAGTCGACGTCCCTCTGCCATCACAAGTTGTCAGGTACGTTATATATATATAAATGTCTGTGTTGAGTATATATGACATCATGGATTTTTACTTACGTGACTGATTTGTTTGTGTTGGCAGTGACCACATAGACACAGACGATCTACGTCGGGCTACAGGGCATGAAAACATCAGTGATTGGGCCCGACACAATGTGGGTTCCAGTCACCTTGGGAAGAGAAAGATGCACATGTCGCCTCCTAAGGGTCAACAGAAAAGAAAAAAAGGAAAACGAAAGCCAGTGACCAGCGACACAGAGACTGAGGATGAGCAGCAGAGCCAGCCATACTATTCTGAGGATAGCCAGGCTCGTGCTAGTGGTGACTCTGACAGTACTGACGATGACAGTGACGGTGGCGGTGGCGGTGGCGGTGCCGGTGGCAGTGGCGGTGGCGGTGGTGCTGGGTATGCAGGTGGTGGTGGTGGCTATGAAGGTGGTGGTGGTGGTGGTAGTGATGCTGGTGATCCTCGTTACGCAGGTCTTCATTTCACAGGTATCCATTGCACCTACATTCGCACAGTTTTTTCTGTCAATGCCTACTAATTATGGTTGATTGCAGGCGAGACCGACTTCACACATTGTACTCAAGACCGTGACCATGGGCAACCGTCATCGCAAAGGAGATGGAATGCACCGACGGACTACGACACCCCACAGTACTCTTCTTCCTCCTACAGTGATACCTCACAGCCTACTTATAGCTATCCCATTCCTGACGTGAGCGTGCAGCCTGCTAATAAATGGGTGTTTGAATGGGAAGACCCTGAGTTTTATAGAACATTAGTTCAGGATTGGGAGACAACAGCAGCATGGACGGGCAAAACTTGGCAACAATACAAGGCTGAACTGCTCCAGGAGCAGGGTATCTCTCTTATGTCCACCGCCGAATATCAAGCGTCGTGCCGATATGGGGTCTTCCCATACATCCTCCAGAGTGAATGAGACTATGTGGTTGTGTTTGTATGCGACGACGTGGTTGTATTTGTATGCGACGATTTATTTCTATGAGACTACGTATCGGTTTGTAGTTGTATTTGTATTCGACTAAATATTGTTGCTTTAGTGACTTATGCTAATTAGTACCGCATTGTGTTGTATGTGAACATTAATAGGTGCCAAAAAACTACCCGAAAAAAGTGTTTATTCAAGAAAAAAAATCCGGTTTGCAGCGGTTACCGGAAAAACCGGTAACCGCCACAAACCGGCCGGTATACCGGTACAAACCGGTATAACTGCGCCATTCAAATTCAAATTTGAATTCGGGCGGTTTTTACCGGGAAACCGGACAAACCGGCCGGTTTACCGGTTCCGGCCGCCTCCGGTCGGTTCGCTGCCACCGGTAAAAAAAACACAGGGCAGAACTACTTGCGCCCCGCGCGTCTTCTCTCTGCTGGCATGGCAATGGCATGCATATGCATGCATGGTGGTAATAACCGGGCGGCGACCGGCACCGCCGCCGCGACACACTAGCTCCGTTCCACATGCATATTTCACTTGAGGTTTTATTTTTTAAGAAAATAATAAATCGATCTATTTTCTAAAAATAATAGATAATCAATTTTACATTAAAAAAATGGAATTGGTACATTTTTTATAATAAAAATAATAGATTTGGAATCATTTGGATTTTACTTAGAGTCAGTTTGGATCCTTGGAATTGGATTCATTATAGTTTTGGGACATATTTAAGATAGACTATATAATTTCTATATCTTTAATTAAGTTAGAGAGTACATACGTAGCATGGTGATCTATATATAGAATCCATTTCCATTGTCAACCCCTATGAATTTGAGGTAGGCTTATATGTGAAATTTGGACATTAAAATTGTGGAATCTCAAATTACAAGACAAATAATCTAATCCATTAAGATTTCAATTCCTTCTAAATGGAGGGATCCAAACGTCCCTTAGAGTTTTTTACTAGTAGTGTATTGTGCATATTCTTAAAAAAAAGTAGTGTGTTTTGCATATTCATGTCCATTATTTATTTAAATCATTATTTACATATTAAAACTAGAAATCAAGTAAGAGAATCTGTACTCAAAATAGAGTACCAAATATGTTGGTTAAATTAACGAAATTGTCTTTGGAGGGCTACTAATGTTATACTACCTAGCGATTGTAATGGCTAAATTTGATCTATATACATGGTCCGGACCATGGCACATGCAAAGTTCGTATATCGTCTTCCAAGTTGTAGTCCGCTATGGTTTCAAATTAACAATAGAAATCTAACTCGGACAATAGTTGGATATCCAAAAATCAAATAAAATTTCCGAAATAGAAAAATAATAGATTTGTCTTCATCATGATATTAGTTAACAAGGACCCAAGAGCACTGCACACGACGCGACGCGTACTACTACTGCGCTGCTGGAAAGTGGAAATGAAAACTGCAATCAAGCAAAAGTAATTTGGCAGCGGGCGATGGGATCGTTTGCTTTTGACTGAGCAGAGCGGCAGTCGGCACACGTCACTGAACTCCGGAATATCTGAGCTTTACGGTTACGAGTTACCAGTCAGTGAACGCGGAACACGCCTGTGTGTACCGATCACAATTTATAAACTTGCGTTGCCCCAATGTTACAACCTGATTTGTAGATGGAGCCATGGAGGTTGAGGGATTATACCCTGCCTGGCAAACGGAAGAGACATTATCCTGCCTGGCAAGCCGCTGTGGCTGACACTACCGCCATGGCGTGGTAAGTGGTAAACCTGGCAGGGCCGCGGAAGTGGAACCATCGCAAAATTGAAGGTGAAGAAAGGAACATGCCACATCGGGGGCAGAAGAATGGCCGGCAGCCCAGCACGAAGCTAGTGTCATACCTCAGGCCCTGCTCACACACTAATTTTTTCGAACAAGGGGGGATCCCCCATTTTCACACACTAATTCTTCCTGCCTATATTGATCAATCACAGACGTATTCAGGCAATTCAGCCGCCGGAGACGGAACCTCCCCACGCATACGTAGTCGAGACCACAGATCGCTTGCGTTTGCGCTCGCCGGAGTCAGGTCGCTCTTGCTGCTATAGATTTCCAGCCGGCCCATGGGCCGCCGACACGGCACGCGGCACGGCGGCACGGCACGGCCCATGGGCCGCACGGCACGGCCGGAGGCGTGCCCGTGCCAGCACGGAACGGCCGCCGTGCAGTGCATGGGCCGTCGGCCTGGCCCATGGGCCAGCACGGGCACGGCACGGTGCCGGCACGGCCCCCGCAGCCCTTTCCCTTTCCCTTCCCTTCGCTCTGCGCGGCTGCGCCACATCTTGACGTCTCCGCCCTCGCGCGTTCGTCCTCCTCGTCCCCCGCCACTCCGCAACGCCGGTGCCCCTCCTCCACGCCCATGGCACGGCCGCCATGGCAGTTGCAGCGGCGGCCGGCCATCTGCGCCGCGGCACCCCTCCTCTTTGTCCCCTCGCGCCAGGCGGCCGGGAGCCGGTGCACCTCCTCGTCGGCGCGTGGCAGAGCTCCGGGCTGGACGCCGCTGCGAGCGCCGGCGCGCGGGAGAGCTCCGCCCCGAGCCGGCGAGCCCTCCACCCCAAGCTCCGCAAGCCCTGGCTCCGCCCCGAAGCTCCGCCGCCGTCTCTTACCATGCGCTTCGCCCTTGGCTCCCGTGCTCGCGTGCTCCCGTGACGCCCGCGGCACGCCGTGCCGAGAGCACGGCACGGCGGCCCATGTGCCGTGCTGTGGGCTGAAGGCGCCGCCCATGGCACGGCTGGCACGGCGGCACGCCGCGGCACGGCGCAGTGCCGGCACGGCACGGCACGGTGGCCATCTATCCTTGCTGCTGCTGCGGGCTGCGAACCGCTACCGTAGGATGCCACTCAAACGGAAATACCGGCCCAACTGTTTTGTCGGCCCAGACCAGACCACCTCATTCAGCCCACCTGGTATTCCATCGCCCCATTCCTTCCAGGTCTCTCCGGCTACCTTCTCTGCCCCCGCCGCCTCCTCCCAGCGACGCGACGCGCCCTGCCGCCGTCTCGAACCATCGGAGCTCCCTACCGAGTGCCTAAAACCATAAAGTGCGAACCATGCGTGCTGGCGGACATGGTGCGAACCAGAGCACCCACCGGGCGGCGCTGCTCGATCACGGATCACCTCGCGTCGCGTGTACACTGCTGCGCAGGCGCGTTGCCGAGCGCCGGCGAGCGCCGAGAGAGACACGGTTGCTGCCCGGGGTCTGGACGTGTTGGGCTGGTTGTTACCCAATTAGCCCGATTCAGACGACCGGTGGCTTGTTACGCCAGGTCCAGCGCTGTGCACCGACGGGAAACGGACTCTCAATCAAATTTGGTTGCCTGACGTGCGTTCCAGCGTGGAATACAAACGGCGAACGAACGCAGATAACGTTTTTTGTGCTGATAATAACGTATTACTACAAGTGAGATGTAAATAATCAAGTGATCGGAAGACTTTCTCTGAGATATATTTATACATATGACTAGATATTTTACCCTTGAACAGATACCTATTGGGAGGAGGCAACAGTTTGGAAAGAGACATCAGTAGGACGAATGAACATGTCACAACTAATCCTAACTCTAACTGATGAGATCACCACTTGACAAGGTGTCTGTTGGATACTGCATGTCAGCAATCGGATTATCGCAACTGGTTCTCCTTCTCGGTGGCTGCGTGTTTTCTCATCTTGGGACGAGTTGAACTGCCGCAACTAAGCAAAGATGGCACGCGTTCGTAGTCCAATGAACGTGCCCCTGAGCCTGTTAGAACATTTGAAATCCTTACAACCACAGCCTGCACCACATTGTGCACCTGAGCCTCTGCACTTGCACTTTATGGTCTTGCATTGTGAGAATTTTGAGCATGCACAGCCCTGCATATAGGAGGGATGGTCAGACATATCTAATAAAAAAAACAGCAAAGATGGCACACTGACTACGAATATCACTAGATGAGCTCTAGATAAACTTGAAGGCACTCAAAGAAAAACAGTATAAATTCCATTCTTAAGCACCACGTTTTCCTTCAATTTATTAATAGTGTGTTATTTTTCATCACAAATCACCTATTTATCTAGTACTTGACACCTAGAAGCTTTGCACGGTCTAGTGACACATAAAAGGAATGTTTCAGACAGTATAAAATGCAGATGAGACAAAGGATTCTTGAAGGATACCTACATCCTCAAACCATTTGCACCTCCTGAAAAAACAAGACAAACAAAACAAGAAGTAAAAGTATAGTTAGCTACATAATGAGCACACATGAAACCTAATGGTAAAGAATATGAAGCCAGTGGTCATAGCTTCCTACCATATGTTTCATGTGATGACTTCTTTGCTTTCAGCATCTCCAATCTTTTTCTAGCAGCTTTCCTCTGTAAGACCTACAATTTCAAGCAGAATGGTGTAGGTGATAATCATGTTATTTCAAAGCTGAATAAGGAAAAAAATGAGGAAACTTACCATTTTTAGCTTGTGCACCTCAAATTTTTTTCTTTTCCCTTCCTTCTCTAAGACCATCTCCAATCTTTTTCTAGCAGTTGCTCCTTCCTCAGCTTTCCTCTGTAAGACCTACAATTTCAAGCAGAATGGTGTAGGTGATAATCATGTTATTTCAAAGCTGAATAAGGAAAAAATGAGGAAACTTACCATTTTTAGCTTGTGCACCTCAAATTCTTTTCTTTTCCCTTCCTTCTCTATTTTCCTATGTAAGACCTACAATTTCAAGCAGAATGGTGTAGGTGGCAATCATGTTATTTCAAAGCTGAACAAGGAAAAAATGAGGAGACTTACCATTTTCTGCCTCTGATTTAAGGCCAGGAGCTTTTGCATCTCATATTTAATTCGTCTCTCTTCCTTCTCAAGCTAATTAATGGATATACGGCACTATCAGAACAAGATCTTTGATAAAGAAGTTCATAAACATGATCAACAAACTGTAAGAACAATTACCTGAAGCACTTCCTTTTCACGGGCAACTTTCCAAGAGCTAAATTGTTTAGATACTTGCTTGATCTTTTGTTGAAGTTGACGACGAAACACATATGGATGGGCTTTCTGTTTTTTCTGGAGCTCATGGACCTGGAAATGGTGTTTTGTTAGTATTGATGAGGAATGCAATGCAACAGGCATTTCACAGAATGTACTAACAAATTGAATAAATGGAAGTAATAAATTTATAATTCCAAGATGATATGTCAGAAGTGTTTTTTATGTCTAACTATGCTATAAATTAATTGCATATGATTACCAAAGAGAAATTTTACATAAGAAGACTGAGATCATAGGCATATATCGAACTAAGAGATTACATCACAAATCCAACACTTTTTTTGTTACTGTTTGCTTCAACAGAGTTCATCTACAGAAATTTTTTGTTGAGGATAAACAATTATCATGAAAAAGGTCAAGGTCTAAATGATCTACAATTCTAGATAAAGTTGTTTGTCCTATTGCCTACCCAAGGGCATTATACAGATCCCCCCATTCACTTCAGCATCTTAAAGAATAACTTGAGCATTCTAGACATCTAGCACAAATAATTTCTGAAATAGAAGTTAACTTACCTTTTCTTTTTCAGCATTAGTAATTTCTATCTTTTCAAGTTCATATTTCTTGCGGTTTTCATTGATTGCCTGTAAAACTCATTTGCAAAAACTATAATTTAGTTGTGATCCAGATGGCAAAGTACTCTGCAACTAATAGAAATGTAATACCTGGTCATTTTTGAGAGATAGCTCTTTCAAATGCTTGGATAGCTCTATCTTTTCACCTTCAAGCATGAGATTATACTGTTTTTTTGCCTCACTAAGTTGGCACTCTGTTGCCGTAAGTGATGCTTCGACCTGGGCATTGGTTGGATTCAAAAGGCTGTGTTATGTACCTATGTTATCTATAAACCATCACATTATGATGTTTAAAAGATCTAAAAGAACACAAACCTGTAATTTCTGCTCCTCCAAAGTCTTCTCTCTTTCTACAGAAGAACGATAGAGTTGCTCCTTCTCATCTAGAACACTGCGAAGCTCGTTGATCTGATTCTCAAGTGTATTAACCTGCTGGTCACGCTTAGTTATCTCTCCTTGCAGAGATTCAGCATTATTAGATTTCTCTTCCGTAATGGATTGCACTTGGCCTAGAAGTTCCTGATTATCTGATTCTAGCTTCAAAATCTTTTGAAGCAACTCTTGCTGCATATATACAATATCATAAGTAAGGAAGCTTGCATGTCATCAATTGTTTTTCAATAGCAAATGAATTTGTAACTGGGCCAGATAGTTGACAAACCTTGTGATTTTCAGCAAGGGTAGAATCTTCTAGTAACTTTTGAATTCTCCCTTGTAGTTCAGCAGCTAATTTTTCTAACTGATTGATGTTCGAGGCAGAAACTTCAGCTTCAGACTCTAACCTTCTGATCTTATCTTCAGCCACTTGGCATTCCTCAACATGTTGAACCATAACAATTTCATGAGTTCTCTGCAACTCTATGAGTCTGGACTTCAGTTCTTCAATTTCAGTTTTCAGAGCATTGCTTTCTGACGTCAAATCTACATACTGGCTTTGGAGATGTTCAAATTTATTCTTAGAAGATCTTGCCATTAGCATTTTCTCCTCTTGGGCCATTTCATAGAACCTTTCAAATTGAGAAATCAGCCTAGACACATGACTTGATACAGAGGCATGCTCTTCATCTAGCTCAGTTACTTTAAGCATGAAGCTGCTAAGCAATTCCTTAAGATCCTTATTGTCCTGGCATAGTTTTTCAATTTCCAGAATGTGTCCCTTATTCATAAGCTCCAAGCTGTTCTTTTCACTTTCACTGCTTGCTAGGTTTCCTTTCAGGCTGATACAAGCATCATCTTTTAGCTTCAGCTCTTGCTCCATGCATTGCAAGCAGGAGTCAAGACACATCAAGCGGGATTTATTTTCATCAACTGAACCCTCCAACTGCTTGATGAGGGAATCTGCATATATAAGTTCAGTTATATTATTGAGGTTAGTACTGTTGCATGTAAGGAAACCTCAAAGTGGAAACCACTGGATGAAATATTGTATTCCATTTCCTCAAACTCCCACCACAGTTTGGGAATGAAACAAGTGGGATGTTAAAATGAATAGAAAAAAGAACCAAAGAAGTTGGCAATTTTATGGACTTATTCATCACATTTCTACTTTTCTACTAATTGCACATTCCCAGCTACTTTGTCCCTGTATACTCTTGATGCAATTTAATTATATGACCAATACCAATTCTGACTCATCATTTGTTACAGAAAATTTAACTTATACCTTTGTCCTTTATCGTAGTATCATTTGAATACAGTCCTTCCTTGTAACTTCGGTCCACCTCTTCTTTCTCTTGTTTGATCTGCAACATCTCCTGTCGCCCTGAAATTAACAGGACAAGAGACATTATTTTCACAATATTTCAGAAAAACTCAGAACATTGCAGATTATTATTTACTCAGGTATTAATGTATAACATCAGTGTAAACAGAGGTACAGATCATATGCACAGTTTATAGTATAATGTTACTAAGTTGTCAATTCTAAGTAGGTCTCCATTAACTTGCACTGGTTGTGGATTGTTTAGAGACCGACCAACCTGACATTATCTTTTGTTCCGCATCCTCCAGTTTTGTTGATAAATCACGCAACAGGCAGTTGAATTTGTCCAGATCTTTCGAATTTTTCCCAAGCATCTCCTCAAAAAACTTCTTATCTTCCTCAGCTGTAAGTGTATTGTTTCACCAGTCAGATTTGAACAACAGTTGGGCAAAGTAAATGTCACCATAACTTACCTTGTTCTGTCTGACTAGCTAGCTGCTGCAGAGTTTCCGTCAGTTGATCGCAGAAGGTCTTTGTTGAGGAGAGTTTCGAATGTAATCCCTGCCAGAGCTTCGAATCTTCAGTCTGCTTCACCTTAAGCTTTGCATTTTCATTCACAGCTTGTTGAAGTTTTCCCTCTAAAAGGTTTATCTGTTCTGTTGCTCTTCTCAATTTGACATGCTGAATTCATGTAAAACCATATGCATCAGTAATAAGAAATCCTGGCAAAGACCAAAATAATAGTTGGTGTGCAAAAACAATGGTACATGCCTATAAACTCACTTCACACTAGAGCCAATCTAACCTATGGCACTAAAACATTTGCAACATGAAGGTAACAGCAGCAATGGCATATACTGTGTCACTCTAAATTTAACAGCACTATCAGCACCAAACAGATAACACAAAAACTCATAATAGATTCCTAAGAGGCAATGTCTCTTGTTCAGTTAAGTTCAGGATCAGCACAAAATAAGAACATACAGAACAAAACAGTGACAAATGGGAAGGTGGACTTCCCCAGATTTTGCAGTAGAGAAATGTTCAGAGCTTGTAGAAAGTGCAGGTTTGGACTTCAAACAACAGTGGTAGATTTCAGGAATGATTCCAGTTTATGCAATTGAATCATACGAGCTATGTATTGAGCCAGTAAAGCTCCACCACAAGGCAAAAACGTTGCAAAATGTTGAGAAATCATACCGCCATTTCTAGATCAGTCTTCACTGAAGCCTGCTCCTTGACCAATTTCTTGACCAATTTCTCTGCAACCAAACAAAAATCGCAGGAGAAATCAGTAACAACACAAACCAAAGTGGAGGCGAAACCGAAATCCGAACCTGCTGTGATCTTAAGATTGGCGAAGCTCCCGTACGAAGTACCCCCAGTGTCCGGGGCGGGCCTGGGGTTTGCGGCCTTCATGGCCGTCGAGGCGGATCCAGCGAGGGATCGGAACCCCTCGAGCTTCTGCATCCTGTCAATGGTGGCGGACCCAGCATCAGATGGCCGAATAGCTTAGGGTTTGGGTGCCTCGGCTTCGCACAATCGCGGGCGGGAAGGGACGAGGACAGGTGGGAATACCTGATGGGTGCTCGTCGCCGGAGAAGAGGCCGACGAAGGCCTCGCCACGGCACCTGGCGTAGGGCGGCGGCGGCCCACGCCCAGTCGCCGCGAGCGAGCGAGCACCGGAGCACGCGGGTGAAGGTGAATCGTATGGCGGAATTGGGATGCGGGGGGAGAAGGAGAAAGCTAGCAAGCGCGCGCGCACGCGGGGAGAAGTTGAACGGATGCGGCGCCCGGCGGACGGCGGACGGCGGCAAGTCCAAGTCGGTTGTTCGGCCCAGGTGGAATGCTAGCACGCGGGCCTTCTCCTGGGCCATTCTTTTTTTTTTTCACTTTTGTTTTTGCAATTTCTCTTTCTCGTATTCTTTCTTTCTTTCTCTTTTCATTTCATTTTTATATTTTCCCTTCTTAATTCTTTCGTGGTACGTTATGGTGCCAATGGTTAGCGAATAATTTTGGTTTCAAATAAATGAAACAATAATATTATTTGTTGGTACATTAGATAAAAAATGGTATAAATAAACCTAGTCGGTATAATAAACCTTAAGAACTAGGAGAAAACCCTGCGCGTTGCTGCGGGAATCACCGATAAAACTATTTATATTTATTAATATTATCAAATAAATACCATAATACATGTGAGTGGATGATTTTTAGTATTCTGATGTAGACAACTAATTAAATGTTAGTAAATGATGTGGTTTGTAAATGCGAATAGTTTGAATGAAACATAATGTCATGTTAGTAGATGATGACGTGGACACTTTGCATGATTAGATAGAATGTGCTAGTAAGATGTTGAGTAGATGATGACGTGGACACTTTTCATCTCTCCTCACTCCTCTTTGGCTCTACCTTGAAACCAGGATATTTGTCGTTTTTGCCCGAGGCAATTTGAGTTAGGGTTTTTTTTCTTTGTACCTTGAAACCGGTGAACTGGTCAGCGGCGTACGGTCAACCGGTCAAGGACATAAAAGGCGATGATGGATCCAAGGTTTTTTTTACCGACCGGTCACCCAAAACCGCTGGCCTCCAGTAGCGGTAAACCGGAGCGGTTTACCGAAAACCGCCCAGTTATCGGTTGATTTTGAATTTGAATTCAAAGTCCGCAGTGGTTCGGTCGGCGGCCGGTATACCGAGCGGTTTGGTCGGTTTACCGGTCGGTTTGAGCGGTTTTTTCAAAATTCAAATTTATTTTTTTTTAAAAAATGCTAAAAAACTCCTAAAAATACTTCATGGTTTATAGAATCCAATGATGTCAAAATTTTTCAAATTTGAGTGCGTTTAGTATATTTTTCGACCTTCATGACTTAACTTAATGGGCCGGCTGTGTATTTTTCTTTTTTTTTTTTTTTTTCAAACTTCTAAACGTCTAAATAAATACTAAACGAACATTTGAAAAAAATTTACACCATTGGCTTCTATAAATCATGAACTATTTTTAGGAATTTTTTCAGCATTTTTTTTTCAAATTTTCATTTTGATTTTGGGCCAATCCGAACCAGACCAAATCGAAACCGGTCCGGCCCGGTAAGGCCGGTTACACGGTAAACCGCGGTTTGGTTTACCGAGCGGTAAAAAAAACCTTGGATGGATCTATCTATTAGTAGTTTTCCTCTCAATTCCTCATCAAACCGCAACCTTCCTTCCCCTCGGCGGCTCGGCGTCATCAATGAGGGCACGCTCCGCCTCCACCTCCGCCTCCGGCGAGCGCAAGCGACGTCTGCTTCGTTCCCTGGACTACCAGTGCGTGAGCCGCTTTCGTCTCTGTCGCCTCCTCGCCTTCCTCTGGCGTTACAGCTACGACGAAGCGTTCGAAGCGTACGAACCCTATGCATCTCTCCTCTCTCCCGTCGCTTTGTTGAGATGAATGACATCGTTTTCGCACAATCAAATGTTGCCTTGTTATTACTTCTCGCTCGGATGGATCCGATTTCGTAGCTTGACGTCCTTCTCTTTGATTGAGGTTTCGTTGGTTGAATTTGATGCAGGCTGTCCAAGGAGACGACGGTGTACTTCCGCGTGGACCATCTCCAGCTTCTGGTGCGGCGGGGCTTGTGGTTCGACGCCCTCACATACGTGCTCCGCTTCGTCCCGGCTGTCCATCTGAGCGACGGTGGCAACTTCCTTGTCGTCTTCATCAACTTGCTCTCCAGCATTGCTAGATACAATCCGACTGACCCCTCCACCTTCCCGCTATACGATCCGTATGCCCGCCACCACCTCGATTCGCAAGGCCGCGTCAGGCCCGGCGGTGTCAAGGTCCTCGAGATCATCCAGTCTGTGTGCTCCAAGGAAGCCTGGTCTGCCTCTCCATCTCCATTACATTCTGTTTGCCCTGTATAACACTGCATGCATGATGAAGCCTAACATTATTTGGCAACGTTCACGACAGGGGTTCCATTAACTGGGAACTCGTGAGGCTGAAGGCAGCGGAGATCGTTGGGGATTTGTTTACTCAGCTGCCAGAGTTTGATGAGATGCGCCGACTGCCACCCTGCCCTGTCATTGTCAAGCCACCAAACGTGCTTCCTGTCATTGCGAGGCATGCCATTTTTATCCCAACTCAATTTTACGTTACTTTGAATCCTTGTATCAGCTTGTGTCAGTGACGTGTTGTGTATTCTTGACAGTTCAAGGGGTCATAGCAGGTTTCAGAAGAAGTTAGACCGGATTCCAGCAGATGCTCTTGCCCGGTCCTTTCTTTCCAAGAAGAGGTAAAATAATTACTATTATGGCTGTTGTTTCCTTATTTCCGAGGTTTGTTTGGCTGTCACACATAATGCTTCTTTCTGCAGGACGTATTCTGCAAACCAAGGGACAAGCCAATCAGGTCTGCTACATACAAAATTCTACCCCCTTCAATGTTCAGGAGGAAAACTAATTACTAGTTGGCGGTTTGCACTTACTGTACCGATGCAGTCTACCTAATAAAAATATTTTACATGACAGGTTTACCAGTTGAGACATTTACAATGATCCGGATGGCAGAGCTTATAGGTAGAACTCTTCTGCATATTCTCAACCCTCTTGTCTGTGCAACAATGGATCGTGGTGCTAAAGATGCTGTTAGTATATGGTACCATATATGCACCCATGCATGCTATCATGGTTCAAATTCTTTATGGAAATAGATCTATGCATAGCACTAATGAACTCATGTGGTTTCTTCAGATGAATGTTTGCAAGCTGGAAAATGCCTCGTCATCAGTGACAAACATCCCGTTGAGAGTTCTTGCACTAAAGGTTGGTTTACATTTCTTTAAGCCTCCATCTTTGTGTTAGTTTAGTCAACTTTACTATTTCGACTTGCTGTCTGGGTTATTTAACGACTTCACAAATTTTGTTGAAATCGTTTGGTCTACTTCTGCATAAAGTTACCTCAAGTGGTTTTTGACATGTCCCTTACCATCCATTTTGAATCCCTATTTTCACATAGGATATTTTGGAGAGTTAGATTACATCTTTCTCAAGTTGTTTGAACCATACAACTTGTACCTCTTTGTTAATATATCCTGTCACATTTTTGTATCAACTTCTGCTCACTGCTCTAGGTGTAACATTTCTTTTGCTCTTTTATACCAGGACAGGATCAGGAGTGGATGAATACTCCATCAAGAAATGCATTAGCGTCATCAATACCATAGTAGAATTATCCGTCGAAGAAAAGCTAAAGCTTTTGATGTTTTTAAAGATGCTCAGAACCAGGAAATTTTCATGAATGCAGAATCAGGAACACGTCTGATATGGATCAGGAAAAAAATGGTTAGTTTTTTAGTTTTGTCTTTTCCTTTGCTGACTATTTTTGTTTACTTTCACGAACTTACTAGGAAGTTTTTGCTTTGAATCAGGATGCAAAATTAAGGGAAACAGGGCAACTAGAAAAAAATAGTATGGAGTTTTGAGTTTGAGGTTAGTCTTTGATTTTACTCACTCACTAATCTGTACTCGGCAGCAGCATATTTTAAGCTCTAGCCACTACTAGCCTGCCATAGGTAGTTGCAGAGGGCACATCCACAAGCGTGCATTTAGAGAGGGGACAGAACTATTAGATTAAGCGGCCTTTTGAAATCTCTCTTGTTCTTGACCAACATAATCCAGTGTCTGAAATTGAGTTTACATCTTGTGATTGTGATCATTAGTCCAAATCGTTATCGCTTGCATATTTCTACTGGTAGGTTACTTTCTTTTTTTGAGGAAGTTGGGAGGGGAGATTTGTACGGGTAGGTTATCAGTCTATCAGGTTTCCAAAATCTGTTCCAGTTTTGGTTGATTTTTTTGGACATTTGCTAACATGGCAACAAAATGCTAGTGTTAGGAATCATAAGACAAGTTGAACCTTGGGATTGGGAATAGTCATGTAAAACTTGGTGTGAACATCCAGCTATCTTGCGCTTTCAGGAGTCTGATCCAACCTGAGATCTCTGAATACCCTGATTAACTCTAGACTTGCATCTGTCACTAGCACCATCTCAGGTCACATCTCATTTTAAGTTATAATCCAGTGTTCAATGCCCCAATTAGCACATTGCACCTAAGTACAACCAATCTTGCTCAAGGCCTACTTTTTTCGTACTGTATATAAAGTGTTGTAGGTTGAGATGTCTCCTATCTTGCAATCTGCTGCACTGAATGTGCTAGTATTTTCTTTTTGAAAGCAAACATATGTTTGCCAAACTTTTTTTGATAGCTTTTGCCACTTCATTGGAATTGCCTGCATTGCATAGCTGTCTTCTTTATCTAATCAATTTTTAGACAACATCTCTCCTGATGCCTTTTTGTTTCTAGTTTGAAACCAGGATATTTGTTGTTTTTAACCGAGGTAATTTGAGTTTGTTTTTCCCTTGTATTTTAGTCGTTTTTTGAGACCATGTGTCATGTTTTCAAGAATATTATGGTATTTAATTAGCATCAACGTGGTTCATTCAAAGCAGAAGATTCCACTTCCATTTTACTGGTTGTGTTATCACTTGTTGATCATGATCTATAATCTAGTAGGATTTGTAGTTTAGTTAGTGTTGAGTTGCAGTAATGTATTGCTTGTTTATGGTAAGGCTAGTTTTTTTTAAAAAAAATAAATCAATCTTATCTTAACTAGGCTTCAAACAGGAAATGTTAACAATGTGAATTTTCTTCCTTTTTGTTTGTGTGATGTGAAGACAGTTAAGAGTTAACTAAGTTTCCTTTGATTCTTGCTTTGCAGGAGATGAAGTTATTAACAATTTGTTGCAATATTGCCCAGGAAAAGGAAGCAAGGTTGCAGTGTGTCAGCATGTGGTTTGAAGACCAACAAAGATATTTAATTTTGCTATGAACCTAGTTTGTAACTTTGCATAAAATGCTCTATTAAATTGTAGATGAGATGAGTCTTTGCTGGTTTAGATCATGCACTGCCCCTTGTTTGCACCTAGTATTTCTTATTTCACAAAAATATTGTTTGGTTGCTATATTTTTATGTTTTTTTTTTTAACTTTAGGGATGAATGCTGAACTCAAAGCAGACGAATTCTACTTCAATTTTTCTGGTTGCTATCACTTGTTGACCATGGGTCAGCGTTAGATATACAGGAAGTAAGGGCTAAGGCCACTACTAGATGGAAGATGGTGTATGCTGCAATGCTGCATGTTAATAAAGTTTTATTAGTCTGTAGGATCAACGTTGTTGATGGTCTGATCAACGCAGCAGTTCATGAACTCAGGTTAGATACAGTGATGAGCTGACCCATAATGTGCTATTGGGGCGAGCTGCAATGCTTGGTAGCGTGGACTGTCACCATGTCCTCTGTACTGGCGCGGTATGCAATGGTTCTCTGCTGATACGACAGCCCTAGTTGGTGCGTGTAGTGTAGTCGTCGCATTCAGGTGCATATGCAGCAGCTCGTACCGCGCTTTCTCAGCCGACTGGCAACCGGCCGGCGAGCTGGTCAGCGGCGGCGGTCATGGACATGAAAGGCGTGGCCGGTGTTAGCCTGGAGAGACTAGAGATACATGGCGGGCTCTGGACGTGGACGTTGGGCTGCTTGGTAGCCAACTTACCAGGACCGATTCAGACAACCCGTGGCTTGTTACGCCAGGCCGAGCCTCAATCGAATTTGGTTGCCTGACGTGCGTTCCACGTCTCGCGGCGGGTCTCTTTGTGTTACAAAGCACACGCCGTGCGCATGAATCAGATCGCATCTGGCGGCGGCGGAGCAGCAGCAGACACCATGGGCGTGCGCAGCAGATGGAAGCGACGGCGACGGCGACGGCCATCTGCCGAGGGTGCCGACCGGATCAGCGTCCTTTGCGACGACCTACTGGTGCGCATCCTCGAGATGCTGCCTGACGCGGAGGACGCGGTGCGCACGGGCGCTCTCTCGCGGCGCTGGCGCGGCCTCTGGAGGCGCGTCGGCTCCCTCAGCTTCGACTCCAACAGCAGACCGAGGCTCGAAAGCGCCAGCAGCGACGAAAGGTTCCTCGACTTCGTCCACAACGCCATTGCCCAGCGCGCCAAGACGGATGCCGGCCTAGACCTCGAGCACCTGGCGATCTCGTTCGCCATCATGTCCATAGGTCGTAGACGAGGCCATCTCGTTTTGAGGGAACCTGCCGACTTATTATTACAGGCAGTCCAGAGGTCCGCCGACGCTGCCCAGGAGTGGATTTGCTACGCGATGGAAAAAAGAGTGAAATCTTTCGTGCTTAAACTGCGGTTGTTCGCTATATGGAAACGTTGCCACCGTCGTGAGGAGATCGGCACGAGCTGGCACTACCTCGTGGATAAGCGGGTGCTCGAGCAACCCGTGATAAATCTTAACCATCTCCCTGGTTCAGCAAAGCTGGAGACCATGCACTGGGATCTGAAAGACGTAAGGGTAAAGCTCCCCGACGCTGCAGTATTCGCCTTGCTCGTGGATCTCTCACTTGAAAACGTTGATGTTGGTGTTGGCGATGGCCACCTCCTTGCCCGCCTCCTGTCGTCGGCATGCTGCCCATCCCTGCAGAAGCTGCAGCTAAGGAATCTGATGCTCCTTTTACTGGATGAGCTGCTCATCGAGGCCAACGCACTCTTGGAACTGACAATGTCAAGCGCGTCACCAATGGCAGGCCCTGAGACTCTGAAGCTGAAAACTCCTAGCCTCCGGATTCTCCGTTTAGAGAACTGTGACTGTCACGAGATACGTGTTGGAATCTCCGCCCCTAAGCTGGAGGAGATCATCTTCCTGCCTAAACCACCTGACCATATCGAAGTAGATGGTGAATTGCCATGCGTGGAGAGACTGAAGGTCATTGACTTGTACGAAGATGAACATGACGTCAACGACAGTAGCATTTGCCTACTTAGTCGTTGTACGTCACTTACATGCCTTGAGGTGTCTCTCAAAGTAACAATGGTATGCACCCAAAGTACAACTTGATATGGCTCACAACTCCTTGAAAACCATACCTAAAGTTTCATATTTTCTGTTTTTAAAATGAACTATAGCACATGAATTTTCAAAAGAAAAATTAATTGTAATAAGTGTTTTCAAGTGCTACACATAATAAATGAATATACACGTGTAGTTTATTATCTAGGTTCGGTTACACACAATAAATGAAACCACTGATCTTGTATTGTTCTGTTGGCAACTATTTTTTATCACTACTCCGTATTATCTATATAATGTTAGACTGTTTGAATTAATTATTCGTCCATTATTCTCAGCTAGCCAGTACTAATAGATATCTCTATTCTTACATAAAAATGTATAATCTATAAAAATGTTAGTTTATCATTCTATTAATTATTTATATGTGCACCATTTCCACAAATCATTATAATTATTAAATTAATAATCATCCATGTGTGCATCAGATTTATATTCCTTTCAGAAAATTGAATGAACAAAACAGAAATATTGTGCAAATGCATGTGTAAGTTTCATTATTATTCTACTAACCCTGTTTTCTTTAACCTTGTTTGGGCAAACGAAATGTTCATGATGTCTTCCGGATGCTTATTTACTTGCATTTTATTTTTCTTAATCTTTTCTATTAGGGAGAAGGGTTTGTTGACAATATTACAGAAATGATACCTCATCTTCCGCACCTGATATCTTTGACTGTTCACCTTTATTCAAGGAAGCTGCATTCATTTGGAGTTGGTCTAGCAGATATCTTAAAACAGTGCAGCCATCTCAAATACCTCCGTGTACACTGCACTCATGAGGTGAGTATGGATCCTGGCCAATATAACTATGTTATATTTGGTTTAATTTTCCTATACCATCCCTTTACATTGCACTAATAAAATCACAATTATATCCATATTTCCTTCCTCAGGCTGGTCACAACAACAACTCCTTTGTGATCACCTGGACCATTGGAAATCCCATCAAATGTATTTGGCTAATATCCAGGAAGCAGAGTTCACTGGGCTAGTAGGAATTGAATGCGAAAGCTGGTTCATGAAACGAGTGATCGCACACACAAGACAACTTCAGAAGGTGGCTATAAGTTTTCGACCCAGGGTTCAGGCTACATAACAAGATAGATGATTCCATGTTTGTTCCATGCAGTGGCGGGAGGTGGATTTGTCATGACCCTGGTTTGTCCTATGAGTGGAATCATGGTCTGATCCATAAATGAATTGAGTACTTGCATTGTTCGAGATTATGTGCAACTATATAAATTGTGCAGAACCTTCTTATTAGTTGAGATATTTTTGCATGAAGACTACTATCAATCTATAAATGCACAATTAAGGCATGGATGAATGATCTTGATCCATTGAGCAAGTTTTCACCCTCCTTATTTTTGTTACTATTTTTTTAGCTATTTTGCTTTATGAGCATCTTTTAACTTTTCGTTAAGTTTTAGGGAAGCTTCCGAGGGCTCCATTGAGCAAGCTAAATTTTTTTCTCTTCTAGCCCTGTTTTGCTGACAACTGATTTACCACATCAGGGTCGCACTAGGGGCAGTACCAAAAACCCATTAGGTTAGAGGTCCAGTTCGTTCTCTCCTCCCCATCGTCCTTTCACTTTCCTTACCCATAATCCCTCCATAAATCCATGAGGTCTGGACTTTAGACAAGGCCACGAGGCGATGGAGAGACAGCCGGCCGGTGGTTGAAGACTGCAGCCACCTCCGGGGTGGGAGCAATGTGAACACGCCCGTGTTGCGCATGCCTGCCGAAGAGGTCGATCGAGCGGCACGACGCCGGGCGGCCAGAGCGGTCCATGTACTGTATCCACTCGAATCGGGGATGAGAGTTGCCGGCCAGCGACACCACCTGGTAGTACCGCAAGGGGAATAGCTCTGGTGTAGCACAAGGAGGTGCGGGTCCACAACAGCACCATCACGGCGCCGCGGAAGCCTACGGTGAGGTTGTTTGCGAGAAGATGCGGTCTTGGAGTGGAGTTCTACCGTGACCGCAGCGGACAGGACAACATGATCAGCGGCGGGGACAACACGATAGGCAGTCTCCACCTGCGGCACCACAGCCAGGAAGCCATATACCATGGTGGCTGACGCGTACCCGAGGCAGCAAGGATAGCTGCGACGGCTCATGCAGTCCCGCGTCATCTCTGCCATCACCTTCTAGGCCTCTACTCAGGCAAGTGGCCGTTTCTATTTTTAGGCCCTCTTACCATTCATTTGGCGATGATTGCGTTGTAGCCCCAAATGTGTTCGATGATTTGCAAACATGGTCATTTCTTCCCAGTTGGTGCTTCGATGGTCACGAGCCTGCCTTGGTGAGCTGAATATAAAATTAATTAGATACTTGCTATACCTTGAGTACACAATTTCCGTGTGTGGTGATAAATAATTTCCACACGCAGACATCGTCAACAATGCATGCATCCTTCTCATAGGTTTCGGTGCTACTTGCACGATGGATGCACATCCCACTCGCAAAGGCCGAGCAGCGGCATCCGACTACAAGGGCTAAATTTGTGTCTTGAGTAGAAACGGGTGCAGTTTAGTAGCACCCGGTAGTGGACCTTAGTATTCTATACCATATATATTCATCTCTTATTTCTTATAAATTAACATTTTGATGAAGCATGTATATTTTTTTGTCATACCCGCAGCAACGCGCGGGGAATCCACCTAGTTAAGAAGAAAATAGACACCCAAATTCGCTCCCGATGGGATTCAAATCTAGATGGCTAGGTGTAATGCCACATTAAGTCACCTAGCCAAGTGAGCAAGGCTCACTTCCCTAGTTTTTCTAGTTTCACCCAAATTTGTTCTAGTTCCGCCCCTGCTTTTCTATGATGTGTTGGAACATTTTTGTGTAGCACCTAACTTTATCAACACTAAAGCTAAATGAAGTTTCGATTGTATAAGAATTTTTTTTGAATACAACGGGTGCATGTGACATTGTACTTAATGTACTATATAAGACCCTTTGATATAGAAACTATATAAAAATGCTACAAAATTAAACTAGTTATTTTTTTTAAGAAAACCATAGCATCACAGAAAAAAAATCACAAACGGCACCCCCGAAGCTCGGCGCGTGTGACTATTTGCACTGCTCGAGTGATAAGTAAACTATATCTATTACGAAGCCTTCCAAAAATAAATCAATTCCAAGTGTCATCCTAAATCAAATTATCTTAAGTTTGACCAAAATTCTAAAAGAAAATAATAACATCTATGACATTAAATAAATACATTACAGAAATATATCCTATGATTTATCTAATGATACTAATTTGATATCATAAGTATTGATGCTTTATTTTGTATAAACTTACTTAGGCCTTGTTTAGTTTCCCAAATTTGCACCAAAATTCACTATGCAAAAAGAATATTTCCTGTCAAATCAAAATGCCGACACATGCATGCAGTACTAAATGTAGATGAAATCAAAAACTAATTGTGCAATTTGGTTGTACTTTGCGAGACGAATCTTTTAAGCCTAATTAGTCAATATTTGAACAATATTTCATAAATACAAACGAAATACTACAGTGCGCTACAGTACCCGCTGCCAAATTTGACATCCCAAGTTGGAGGAGCTAAACAAGGCCTTAAAATCGTTTAATTAGGACAACTCTAGAAGTTGAGTCAATTTGAGCAATATGGAGAAGAACTATAATACTAAAGAGCAAGAGTACTTGCTAGTGTCTTAGTGCCATTGTAAGAGCACATACGTGTTCAGTTTATGAATGTGTACATATAAGTAAAAATTCATTCTCAATTTAGTTAGTAAGAAAACAACGAGACACATGTATAGAAGCACAAATGTTATGTTCGTATTGGGGAAAAATGATATGTCATAATTATCTGGCCCAATTGAAATTTTGTTTTCACTACATTACCAGCTTATTCGCTTTGTTGTGACTTCGCCAACAGTCAATACTAATGCTAAGCAAAGTGTTGACCAATCAGCATTGGATGTTACAGCATCTCCAAGAGTTTCTCTATTCATATCCTAGAGTTAAATTAAGGTTTGTATAACAAAAATCAACTCAATCAATCCCCCTTGCTCAACATCCTATATCTAGAGATATCCTAAATTACCCTCTTTCCCTTCAAAATTGGAGATGTCATGCTGTATGTTATTTAAGATACAAGTAACTGTTGGATAAGAAAAATATCTAAACGGGATTTTTTTTGTTAGAATGTACTCTACATCTATATGAGAATTTAGCTAGAGGAAATAAGTTTAGAAGAACTCTTACTTTAGCCTTTTCTTCCTTTTTTTTTTTTGGTGTGCGCGTCAGTTGTTGGTGACGAACGAGTAGGTATTCTGCTACACTCGTGGAGATTGCTCTTCCTCGAATCGGATGAAATCTGAAACTTTTCTCAGTTAATTTTTTTTTTCATAAATTGACCGTGGGCTTGGATATTTTTGAACCAGCGACTACGGGCCTAATCTTATGGGCCATTTGATAGGAGGTCGTAGAAGGCCCGAGCCGCACGGGCCAAGCATACAGCGGGGCTGTCTGGGCACCGAAGTGTTTTGTTGGCCCAGACCAGCCCAGCCCACTTAGTATTTCATCGCCCCATTCCTTCCGCATCCCACTCCTGGTCTCTCCGGCACCATCTCTCGCCCCCCCGGCCGCCGCCTCCAAGCGCCGCGCCGCCCCCGCCGCCGCCTCCGGCGGAGCTCCCTACCGAGTGCCCGTAACCATGGCGGCCGCATCAGCCACCCGCCGCGGCCTCTCCGCGCTCCTCCTCTCCTCCCGCGCGCTCCCGCGCCGCCTGGGCCCGCTAGCCGCCGCGGCCGCCGCGGCCCACGTCGCCCCGTGGTCCCTCCTCGCGTCGCGCGGGGCCAGGACCGCGTCGTCCGGCGGGTCCGGGTACTCGCCGCTGAACGACCCGTCCCCGAACTGGAGCAACCGGCCGCCCAAGGAGACGATCCTTCTCGACGGCTGCGACTACGAGCACTGGCTCATCGTCATGGAGTTCCCCGCCGACCCCAAGCCCTCCGAGGAGGAGATGGTCGCCGCCTACGTCAAGACCCTCGCGGCCGTCCTCGGAAGGTATGCGTGTGCGCATTTGTTGTCTTGTTTGAGCAATCAGGTTGAGCTAATTGAATCCGTAAATGTGTGTTTTGTTGTAACTGGTTGAACGTGATAGTACTAATTGAATGTGCTAGTAGTTCGTTTGCATTGGTAGGGACTCAGAGGTTTTTGGTTAGTTTCTTCTCAGTTTCTCCATCCTATACTTTCATGATGTGCGGTTCGTGCCTGCAACCTTACAGGAAAACCTTGTGCCTTGATGTTGAAAGCATTTGACTTGCCTTCAGGCCTAGGCGCACCGCCTCGTCAACTTTTGTAGCTTCATGGCCTTAGCTACATGTCACATTGGGGCCTAGGCATGCAGGCTCATATGCATTTGTCTACACTGGATGCCCCTAGTAATGGCGCCTTATGCACATTTGGCTGAAATGGGTGGCCCTAGGCTATATGGCAGCTCGTGTGCATTTGATTGCACTGGATGGCCCTAGGCATGCCGGCTTATGCGCATTTCATTGAAAGGGGTGGCCCTAGGCATGTTGGCTTAGGCGCATTTGACTGAAAGGGATGGCCCTTGGCATCTGATTGCACTGTTCACATAGTAGACTATAGACCATTGTCAGTTCCATCTTCACTTGGCTATGAGTTCTTCGGTGCCTTGAATGCCACTAAGAGTATGGCGAGGAGAATTTTCTACATTGGCTTCTATTAATAGAAATTCATACAAATTCCAGATTGTCGATTTACTTGGCATTGACTTCTGAACTATTTAAGATGCAGTGAATTTCAATGATCACGTTTTATCCTGGAACCATATCTGAATTATCCGATTCATACTTGGTCTGTTATTACCTCTGTTATTTTGTATGACTTTCTTGTAATTACTCAAGAATGGATCACATTATGATCTTGACTTACCCACCTTAAGATACATCCTAATTCCTAATTGAATAAAGTTTGCAGTTGTAAATTATTTCTCTTATATGGCCCTGTTTTGCTGCCCGATTGCAGCTGATTTGCCACCTGGCAGCCGCAGCACAGCTAAAAACCCACTAGGTTCTGGAGGTCGAGTTCTTTTCAGCGATGTGCTGGATTGTTGTAACTCAACTTTGGGGATTTCCTGGCATGTAGGCTGTCGAAGACGTGTTCTTGTCGATGTGAATTCTTCTATAATAAATTATGATTAGTTATCATGTGACTCGCCTTTGGGCCTAAGCTCACCGCCTCGTCAGCTTTGTAGCTTCGTGCCCTTTATCTAGATGTGCATTTGACTGCACGTCTTCAACGGATGCCCCTAGGCAACCTTATGGTATTGGACTAAAATGGACAGCCTCATATGGCGGGCACTAGGCAATAGGCATGCAGATCATCTGCTCATGTGCATTTGACTGCACTGGATGGTCCTAGGCATGCCGGCTTATGCACATTTGACTGAAATGGATGGCCCTATGCATGCCGGCTCATGGGCATTTAACTCCAGTGTTCAACATAGTAGACTAGACTATTATTAACGCAGGCATGCAGATCATCCACTCCTCTGAGTTCTTAAAGACCTGAATGCCACAGAGTAAACCAGGAGCCTTTTCTACGTTGCATTCTGTTAATGGAAATCCAGTACAGATTCCGTATTATGGATTTATCTGACATTGACATCTGAACTATTTAAGATGCAGTGAATCTCGATTATCACGTTTTAACGAGGAACCATTTCTGAATTATCCGATTTGTACTTGATATTTTGTTACCTCTGGTCTTTTGCATGACTTTATTGCAAATAGTCAAGAATGGATCCTTAGTATATTTCTTATGATCTTCACTTACCCATACACCTTTGTTCTCTATATAGGTATGAATTTAGCATACCTTTCCCTTTGTGTCCCTTTAACTCTCTTATTTATATGTATAGATACATCCTATTGAATAAAGTGTGCAAGTGTAAATTATTATTTTTCTTCTGGCCCTGTTTTGCTGCCTGATTGCAGCTGGTTTGCCACCTGGCAGCCGCAGCACAGCAAAAAACACACTAGGTTCTTGGCAATGTGCTGGATTGTCAGAGCATAGCTTTGGGGACTTTCTGCCATCTAAGCTGTTGAATATGCATTCTTGTTGATGTGAATTCTTCTTTAATAAATTATGACTGTTATCATTTGCATGATAAGTGTTATTTTTTAATGGCTGCAAGAGTACTCGTAATTTCTTCATAGTTTATGTACAACTCTTGTCAACATATTACTGTGCTCTAATATAACCAACCAAAGTCTGTAAACACACATGTACCCAGAAGATGTCGATGTATTAACCCCTAATCTTGTCATCTGAGAATTGAAATTTCGAATGTGATTCGGTCGTGCAGTGAGGAGGAAGCAAAGAAGAAAATCTACTCAGTGTGCACTTCAACATACACAGGATTTGGTGCACTGATATCAGAGGAGTTATCGTACAAAGTTAAAGGTGGGATTTTCATTAGTTTAATTTTGTCCAAGGTTTTTTTCACCATGAAGATCTAACTGAATTTAAATTTTTATGTTGCCTTCACTTCTTGAAGGATTGCCGGGAGTTCTTTGGGTGTTACCTGATTCGTATCTGGATGTTCCTAACAAGGATTACGGAGGTACGCAATTGTTGTTTGTTACTTCAGTGAAATTTCCCTGGTCAGTCTGGATCCAGCCAGACCATAATTCTCTATGATTTTACTTTCTTGCTCAATGTTCATCTTACAGCTTACAAGTGAGGTGTCAGTCTAGTTTCATAGTCCCATATTGTATGGGTTGTTATTTGCTTGCACTAAGATTACGTTTACCACTTGGCAGGTGACCTATTTGTAGATGGCAAGGTCATACACAGACCTCAGTTCCGATTCAATGAGAGACAGCAGGTAAGAAATAAGCCTCGTCCCCGCTACGACCGAAGACGCGAGATTGTCCAAGTGGAGCGGAGGGAAACAATGCAAAGAGGCCCTTCAACTGAGCAGCAGAGGCAGCCATTTCCACAGCAGGCTAATCAAGAGCAGCAGTGAAACCATGCCGCCAGGAAGTAGGAAAGTAGCATCAGTACCGGAGACTTGTACGCTTGAATTCATCATTGTTTATAAACTAAATTCGTGCCAGAATTGTTTGAGCTAAATCTCCTGACTATACCTATTGTCCTTGCGACTTTTGACTGGAACCTGTATGTCAGTTCAATGTAAGCAGTGCTTCAGTATTTCTGACCCAACCATTGCTGTCCTGAAGTTTTTGATGTTCTCTGGATATTCCTCTTGATCCACACTCTTAGTGTTCGCCTGGTCTTCTTGGTGCTGGCATACCCAGAGCATGTTCTGCTCTGCTGGCTGGCATACCCAAGCATGTTCTGCTCTGCTGGAGTTCGAGGTTGCTACGCTCGACCAGGCCAGCAGCTCTCCTGGGTTTTCCCGTACGAGCTTGGCGTGTGCTGGCATCAACGTTTCTGAAGAAGCTAAGCCTGCTTACGAGGCGTCGACGACATGAACATTAGTACGAACAGTTACAAAGCTAAGTCTTGCTATGCTAGATGGGAATATTCTTGTTGTGAAGGAGGTTAAGCCCTCTCAGCTGGTTACATTTATATAAAGCTTAGCGTCTTGGAGATGAGAGATAGGTGCAGTGCTTCGTCTTAGTAGTGCAAAGACACGTTTAGTAGCTGCAACTACATGGACTCCGTCAACTTGTCCCTCACACTCGTGATTGCCCTCTTCTCCGGTAAGATTCTACATGGTTTCTTTGTTTTCGTTATTTTTTTTATGAAAGTTTCTTGGCTTTCGATGTTTTCATTGTAACAGATCCATCATTTACGAATGATCATCTAAGGTTTTCTTCTTTGTGCAGCTTATATCTAAAGATGAGGATTTTTGATACTGGCACTCGGCATCCACGACGCCAGCCTGTCCCTCCCGTGGTAGCGTGACCTGCAGTATCGATCCATCCACATAATGAATTTTTAATGGCTATTAAGTTTTTTTTTATTAGACATCTACTCTCTGCCTCCATACCAAACTCGATTTCTCCGTCCTACACTCATGATGCGGGTGTCGTGCCTGTAACCTTTCGGTAACAACCTTGCGCGCCTTGCTGTTAAAGCACTTGACTCGCATTTGGGCCTAAGCACACGGCCTCATCAGCTTTGTAGTTTCGTGCTCTTTAACTTTTTTTTTTTGTGTGACTACAAAGCTACAAAGAGGCCCTTGGACGCAGCACCAGAGACCACCTCCATTTGCACAGCAGGTACGCTTGAAGCCATCGTCGTTGTTTATAAACAAAATTAGCGCCAGAATTATTTCAGCTAAATCTTTTGACTATACCTACTGTCCTTGTGACTTTTGACTGTAACCTGCTGCATGTAATCTGTGCTCGAGTCAGGGCCGGCCCTAAGATTTTGGGGGCCAGGGCAAGACGAAAAATTGGGGGCCCTTATTTACATCTGTTATCACTTTGTATTTGTTTGGCTAAGCTAAAAGCAGTTACCTAACTTGCATTACCTATTCTCCTTGCATCATACACATTCAAAAAAATTGTCAGATACTGGTTATCACCCTTGTCCAAATTATTATCTACCGTAACTTGTAAGGCCTTGCTAGAATGCTAGCTATAGGGATTGATAGTATTTCTTTGCTCCTACACGCAATAATTACTAATTCATTTATATTTTCGCTCTGTTCACCAAAAGGATGTTGGGTTCAACTCTGGTGGGAGCGAATTTTAGGCTAGGTTAATAATCCCTTTCAGGAGGTTTTTAGTGCGATCCAGGAGAATCGCTCTCTTCTGCTTAACGAAAAACGGTTGAGACTTATTCATACACTCTCCGATTGCATTTTTTTGTTTCCCCTTTGTTCATTGTGGCCCTGCCAGCTTCGGGGGCCAGGGCGGCCGCCCCGCTTGTTCACCCCAGGGCCGGGCCTGGCTCAAGTATATTATTTCTGACTCGACCATTGCTGTCCTGAAACCTTTGGTGTTGTCATGAAATTCCTCTTGATCACTCGCAAACGTCGTCTGGCCTTTGTTCTTGCTGACCGTATCCAAAACAGAGCATTTGGGGTTGCTCCAGTACACCTGACCAGGCCTTGGGTGTTGCTCCTACTCTCGTGAAAATCAGCGTTCTCGGACGTCTGGTCTTATAATCCAGCTAAATAAGCCTGCTTAGGAACCATAAGACGGTGTGAACAACTGAACATTGGGACGAACAGTGACAAAGATAATACTCCTGCTATGCTAGCTAATACGAGTACTGCTATATGCTAGCTGGGAATAATCTCTTGTGTTTCTCCTACTTTCCTGAAAATCAGCGTTCTCGGACGTCTGGTCTTATAATCCAGCTAATTAAGCTTGCTTAGGAACCATCAGACGGCGTGAACAATTGAACATTGAGACGGACAGTGACAAAGACAATACTCCTGCTTTCTAGCTAATACTGCTATATGCTAGCTGGGAATAATCTCATGTTGTGAAGGCGGTTAAGCCCTCTCGGCTGCCCTGATTACATATAAAGCTCATCATTCCTGTGTGTGCAAGTGTTGTAGCAGAGCCGCAGACTAACCCATAGTGGTCATACTGCACGGAGGTGCAACTGCAAAGCATGGCCTCCGTCAACTTGTCCCTCACAATCGTCGTCGTCCTCTTCTCCGGTATGGTTTCTTCTTTTCCTTGTTTTCATTTCATTAATAATAGACATAACAGAATGAAGGTTATCATTTGAATGGATATTGCTTACATGGATAAAATGATTAGGATCAAATAAGGTTTTCGTCTTTGTGTAACTACTAATAACTTATATTAAAATGGTTAGGATTTCTAATACTGGGGGCGGTCGGCGACGAGGTCGACGTCGACATCGACGTCACCGTGGAGGTGTGCGTTCAGTTGTGCGCGGAAGGATGGTACACAATGTGCTCCGACAACGTGCAGCAACCCTGGTGCAGCTGCAACTGCGGGCCGCCGGTCGGCGAGGGCTGCGTTGTCTACAGCCCCGACGGCACCACCGTGCAGTGCGCATAGGATTTCCATGTATTCTACTGCTCATGTTAAATGCAATAACTAGTTGGCGGTCCAATTTCGTCTCAGAAGAATAAATGTTGGTGGTCCAACTGAAAGTTTGTTTTCAGTACATTTCAAGCTTGTTTGTTTCACGCCTAAACTTTGTCGACACTATTTCACTAATAAAAAGGGTCCATGCAGCATTGGACTCCAATGTTTTTATTTTCCGGTTGTTTTTTGGGTCGTTTATTGACGAGACGAGTTACTATTTTGCTAATCCTTTCAAGGTTCCCTCTTCCTCAGAACTGAATTAATCGGGAACTTTTCTCCATTATTTCTATATAGAAGAAAAAATTGGATGATCGTAGCATTGCTCTCTGCGACTCTGCACGATGTACGGTTTTGTGAATTTACAAATGCTTTTTGATCCAACGACTACGGGCCTAATCTTACGGCCCAAGCACGTAGCGTGATTGTTGTATCGGTCTGAAGACCTGGGGACCGGCCGAACAAACAACATAGTACACGCATCGCACCGGCGTTGTACGACCGTACCCCGAGGCCAAGCCATATACACACATCCATATTGAATTTTTAATAACGAATTAAAAGTGTGTCACATAATAGAGAATAACTTATGACCCATTGTGGAGCATAAGCATAACTATGTTCCTAACAAGGATTACAGAGGTAGGTAACTGTTGTTTCTTACTTCATTGAAATTTCATTGGTCAATCTGGATCCAGCCGGACCATTTTTTTTTTGCGAATACGCAAAAGACTTGCGCATCTTTTCCATTAAGAAGAAGAATGCAAAATGCAATGCAATACAGTAAAACCGGAGTGGAACAAGATTTAAAACAAGCTCAGCCACCTCCGGTGAGACCAACAAGAAACGAAAAGAAAGAAAGGCCACCACCACACCAAACAACAACGGCCTAAACGGGCTGGCAGGGGCAGAATTCGGCGTCGGGGGAGCATCGTGGGCGCAACAACGGAGCCTTCAGGAAGGAGATAACGCTCGCGGGTGCCAACTCCGTTGGGGCATGCACCCGAAGGAACTTCCGGACCATAATTCTCTGTTTTACTTTCTTGCTCAACATTCATCTTAGAACTGAGGTGTCAGTCCTCTGTCATAGTCCCTATATTGTATATTGTATGGGTTGTTATTTGCTTGCACTAAGATTACGCTTACCACTTGGCAGGTGATCTGTTCGTAGATGGCAAGGTCACACAGAGACCTCAGTTCAGATTCAATGAGAGACAGCAGGTAAGGAGTAAGACTCCTACTCGGTACGACAAACGACGTCAGATTGTCCAGCGAGTCGAGCGGAGGGAAACAATGCAAAGAGGCCCTTCGACACAGCAGCAGAGGCTGCCATTTCCACAGCAGGCTACACAGAATCGAGAGCAGCAAACTGAAACCATGCCGCCAGGAGTAGGAAAGTAGCATGCACCATGTCATTAAAAAAAAAAGTAGCATCAGTATCGGAGATTTGCACGCTTGAATCCGCCATTGTTTATAAACTAAATTCGTGCCAGGATTATTTGACTAAATCTCGGGAGTATACCTATTGTCCTTGTGACTTTTGACTGGAACCTGTATGCGAGTTCAATGTAACCTGTGCTTCAGTATTTCTGACTGAACCATTGTTCTGAAAATTTTGGTGCTGTCTGGAAATTCCTGTGAACGGGTGGTGTGACTCTCACCATCGCTTGTAGCGAGTGTTGTGCCCGGCGCTGCAGGAACTCCGGCCGACACCGAGCCTCCTCCAGGTCCGGCGGCCTCCCTCCCCCTCTCCGCTCAGATCCTTGTGCACGCAGGTACGACGAGCTCCCCCTATCCGCTAGCGTGTCGCATCCATCCCTGTGCTGCCTGGAAGGACGGTGGCACGAGTTCTTCTGTTTCGTGGCCAGGATATGTCGAGCGAGACATCCAGGTCCTCAACGGCGTAACACCTTGTCGTCGTCGCTTTAGCTCGAAGCGTGAGAACGTCGTCGACGAAGGCAAGGTACTGTTCGGCAGCACCGGCCTCCCGCCTGCAAACCGCCGACCAATTGTCGGAGTTGAAGCGGAGGGCGGCGACACCCGTCCACAGGCTACGCCACCGTCGCGAAAGTGCGTGGATGCGCACGACGTCCCTGGTGTCAGGGAGCAGGTCCAGGATGCGCACCAGCAAGTCGTCGGTGAGGCTGCTGATGAGGTCTCCGCCTCCGCCGCCGCCGCCACCGTCGCTGACGGATAGAGTCGCCCTTCGTCGTCATTTTGATTTCGACCTGCTTCAGAGTCGTTCTCCGGTGGACGCCCGGCGGGGTATACTCCAGCGCTTCGGCTTACCAGGCGTTCTTTGTGGGGAGGACGTGACTGGCGGGCGCGACGGAGCTTTGGGGGGCTTCCGCACCACCAAAGGTGAAGTTCTTCTTCTGGCTCGCCTTGCTTGGCCGTTTGTGGACTGCGGAGCGCAGAAAACGACACGGCTTGCAACAACAGGATGCCTGCGTGTTCTGCGACCAGCTACCCAAGACCACCGACCATCTGCTTGCCGGCTGCGTGCTCACCAGAGAGGTATGGTTCCGCACGGTGTTGCGCACGGGCCGCGCCGACCTAGTGCCACCTCCGGCCGCGGTGCTCTTCGACTGGTGGCTTCAGACGAGGGAGCGAATCACTCACCAGTTCCAGAGGGGCTTTGACTCCGTCGTCCTCCTCGTCTGAAGGACCGAAAACGGCGACCAGAGGGGGGGGTGAATGGGAGCCTCAAATTTCTCTCGAAATATTTGGCCACTGTCCCAAATTCAAACCCCAAGAAGTAAAATCCTCGAATCTAAAATACCCGCACCAACTGGTGATGGGAGTATCTAGATAAATTCTTTAGGGTGATAGAAACCCAACGCAACAAGCGGAATGCAAATCGGAGCACAAACGACGAAACGACGTGCAAAACTAGAAATCAGAGCTAGTGAAAATTCTGCAGAAAATCCACAGGAAATTTGTTCATTAGCATCACTAACACCGAGAGAACCAACAACTCAAATTGCTACTTCTCGAAGGACCAAATTCTTTAGTCAGCAAAAAAACATGAGTCAGAAAATGGAATATCAAGAAATCCACTCTGTAGACAAAAAGCTAATGATTTTGACCAATTAAAATTAGTCACGGGAGGTCTCCAAACTTGACGTCGTGCACAACCTGTAGAAAACAGTAAGCTGGGGCTCGATGGCACCCACACAGATGAGAGGAGCAGCAACTCCCTGCTAGCAACGCATCAGCACACGATGCTGAAACCAATCTTGCTTAGAAGCTGCCTGCGAGATGCAACTGTGACTGAACCAAGAACACGCAGAGACAGAGAGACACAAAGTTGGTCGAGCACCTGAACAATCAGCCGGGATCGATAGTAATCAAAATGCCAGGCAACAAATAGCTAGAGAGGAATAAAGAAATCCAAACACTATTCCTTGAAAGCGACGTCCCCAAATTAATTCACGTTGAAAGCCTTGTTCTTGCAACGGCGGACAAGAACAGAAGAGCACCTGGAAGCTGTCGGCAACACGATTTCATGGCAGGAACTAGTGCTGCTCAAGAGGGCGCACACGACGCCTGAGCCCAAGATGCTGGTAGCACTGCAGCAGTCCCAAAGCCTCGCACACAGGCAAAAAGCTAAGAACTGATGAACACAGAGAAGAGCTCAGTGCTGGACAGCAAACGAAGCGACCCTAAAGTCGAAGAGAACTCAAACAAAACTCCATGGCTGGATCTGAATCTTTGCACAGATGGAATTGACCATAGAACAAATGAGTTCCCAGAAAATCATCACTCGAGGTGAACTATAACTCCGGGAATTTCAGATCGTAGCCAAGAACAAAAATAGGAAAAATAAGCCACGAGAATCACAAAGAAAATCGGGAACACAAGAGCGAAAGAGATCTCGATCGTCTGCTGTATACACCCGCCGACCGTCCGAGATCCCGAAAACCACAAAAACAACTCAAGAATCACGACACATGATTTAAACCGGAGGAAAAAGTGAGACTAGGCGCTCGCCACACGCACATGGTTCGAGATACAAGTCACGGACTGACACTCTCTCTCACATATCGCCTAGAGGAAGGAAAATCCTAAAAGGAGAAATGGAAAATGGAAGAGGTGAGGGAAGGAGACCCTCATCCTTTATTTATAGGCAAGCCTATTTTACATTCCCTCTTCTCGGGATACGTAAAGAAGCCAAACCACTTGCCAGGGGCATAAGGGTCCAACTCGCCTTCTCTTGATCCGACGGCCACCGCGCCTCCTCACCGGTAGCCTTGCTTCCAAGCAATCTCCCGATGCCGCCACGTGTCGTCCGTCCGCACGGGACCTCCGCCCGGTTTTGAGGCGCAAACCAGGAAACCCGCCGCCGATGGTTTTGAGGCGAAACCACCAAACCCTCCGCGAGTAGCGTAGCCCGTACGCATCCCCGCCGTGTACACTTGCGCTCGTTGATATCCCAGTGTCGCCCACCACGGCCGCCGCCCGGTCCTCAGTCCCTCGATCCAAGCCTCACGTCCGCCCTTCACCGCACCCGGCCCGTCAAGACGGCACGCCCTACTTGATCTTCACCGACCGTCGACCACCGTCTCCGAGCTCGACACTGCGGACAACATGAGCCAAGAGACACCATTGTTTGACACGTATCCGCGTGCCATCGGTTAGTAAGAACACACACGCCTTGTGTTGGCATGTTGACAATCACTCATCACACAAAGATCCACACAATGGTTATGGTGAAAACCATGTGTCCTCAATCTCCCCTTGATGAGTGCATTGTCAACACCGACACAAACGAGACAACTCATCCAAATGACCAAGAGCCAAAGAAAAGCGAGAAAACGAGGTCATTTGCAATGAGCAAAGCGAGATCACAACTTGGTCCCCAAAGACATGGGCAACGGCTCGACGCGACCAAGAAAACCAAAGCAGCCCTCAAGAAGAGGCAAAAGGCTCAACACCACTAGCACAAAGATAGAACAACCGAAAAACAGCTAGATCCTCAAGAAGAGGCAACGGCTCAACACATCTAGCAAAAACAGCTCAAACTCATAACTCGGAGTGCAACTCCCCCTTGACAAATGCATCCTTACCAATGAACTCTCTCGGATTTGTGGATGTTTCTCCCCCTTGTTGGCACATGCACTTATCAAGATTGAGACAAAAGAGACCGCAACTCCCCTCAAATCATGCCATGAAAGAAATGCAAAAGGTAGAGCTTCACAAGTATAGCAATTTGAGTACATAGATGATCTAGCAAGTATGGCAAGTATATAGCAAAAGGCACAAGACAAAACCAATGCTCAAGCTGATCAAGTGGTACAGAGTATGAAACATAAGCATTTTGATCAGGTGTTGGGCATTTTATAAAAGGTGTTCACCAAAAAGAATAGCACCTAGCACATATAAGCAGGAGATCAAACAAGTGCTAACACATGTATACAAGAGTGAACTACCCCATATAACGGTCACACATCATGTCTCAAAGATACACTTAACAACACTTGTTACTACAACATTGATCAGATTTAAAACAGTAGTTAACAAGGTTTCATTTAGACATGTGTGCACGAGAGGATCAAAACTGTCCGCCAAAAAGATTGTTTTTATCATGTTTTTCAACCACGCCGAGTTCATCCCTTAGAGAAAGTGGGAAGCTGTCTCGTCACAAGTGGTTGTGGACTAGCACTACAATGCCCAAGTTCATCTCACTCGAGTGAATGAGAAGCAATCTCGTGACATTGCCGTGGGACAGAGAAAAGATCCAACTCAAAACTTTTCATCATTTCTTAGCTTAGACATCAAGTTTTAGCACAAGATTATCAAGAGATCCGAGCTAAGTGAATGACTCAAGAAACATGAGACATAGCAACTCAAGCATACACATGAAAGCAACGAGGTTCTCACAAAACCTACACATGCTAGTTGCCATCTCAAAGGTGAACAATTTTCGAGTTGCATCAAGATTTAAGCGCAGTTCACATTTAGAAAAAAAGCTTAGCTCATAACATGTAACAAGTGATCAGAAGAAGCCTAAGCCGCAAGCTCCAAGTGACATATACAAGTCATACTAGCAAGATCATGAATGTAATCAAAAACTGCTATAGTCATGAAGCTCAACAAAGGTAATATGATACATGATGATATGCAATATGATACACATGAAAACCAAAGAAACAGAAGCAAAGAAGAAAGCCAAAGATCATACTATACATCAAGATACAGCTACCCTACTCTAAAAAGGGTAGCAAATGCCCAACTCCGCTCTCAAGTGGGCAAACTGGGTTTGATCGAGGGGCTTTGTGAAGATATCAGCAAGCTGTTCATGGGTTCTCACAGGCTGAAGGTCTATGTCTCCTTTCTCTTGGTGATCTCTCAAGAAGTGATATCGGATCTCAATGTGCTTGGTTTTTGAGTGGAGTACTGGGTTCTTAGCAACGCTAATGGCACTAGTGCTTCCACCGAAAAGAGGCACTTTCCTAAAGTTTAACCCATAGTCTCTCAAGGTAGCAACCACCCAAAGCAACCGAGAACAACACGCAGCAGCGGCGACATACTCGGCCTCACAAGTGGATTGGGAAATAGAAGGCGCTTTGCGAGAAGACCAAGAGATCAACGACGAACCCAAAAACTCACAAGTTCCCGAAGTGGACTTTCTCTTAATTCGATCACCCGCATAATCGCATCGAATAACCCGAAAGAGAAAGAGATGAAGAGGTCGAGTACCATAGACCAAGCTCGGGAGTGAAGCGAAGGTACCGTAAGATGCGTTTGACGGCTCCCGCCCGATGCGAAGTGCGCGGTGAAGACCGGAAGCGTGCGCAAAGGCGAGACGGCGAACCTGGATGTCGGGCCTTGTCGCCGTCGAACACAGAACGACCCGATCATGCTGCGGTACTCCTTCCGGTCAACGACTTCTCCTTCTAGATCGGCATCCAAGGCGGTCGTGGTCGACATGGGAGTTTGAAGTGGCTTGGCATCACCCATGTCGAAGCGCTTCGAAGATCCTTCGTGTACTTGCCTTGATGTACAAATGTCCCTTCTCGAGTTTGCTTGATTTGCAAACCGAGAAAGAACGTCACTCACCCATCATGCTCATCTCAAACTCCCGCTCATCATATCCGAAAACTTTGCAACAAGAGCATGTGACGAACCACCAAAAATGATGTCATCGACATAAATCTGCACCAATAGAGTGTCACCGCCATGCTTGAGGAGAAACAAGGTTTTGTCAACCGACCCCATGGTAAAACCCTTGCCCAAGAAAAAGGACTTCGACGCTCATACCACGCTCTTGGGGCTTGTTTGAGACCATATAGGGCTTTGTGGAGTTTAAAAACATGGTCGGGATGCTTGGGATTTTCAAAGCTCGGGGGTTGCCTCACATACACTTCCTCATCTATGTACCCATTTAGAAAAGCACTCTTTACATCCATTTGATACTGACTTGAAACCTTTCGAAGCCGCATAGGCTAGGAAGATCCTAATGGCTTCTAAACGGGCAACGGGTGCAAAGGTTTCCTCATAATCTATCCCCTCTTTTCGACAAGTACCCGAGCAACCAACCTAGCCTTGTTTCTCACCACAACCCCATCCTCACTCGCTTGTTCTTGAACACCCACTTGGTTCCTATGGGATGACACCGAGGTGGAGGTGGCACTAAAACCCACACTTGGTTTCTCTCAAAGTTCTCAAGCTTCTCATGCATGGCATTCACCCAACTGGATCGGTTAATGCCTCAACCACTTCTTTGGGTTCAAAATTTGCAACAAAGGCGGGTAATGTGCAAAGTGCGAAATCTCATAAGATCTGTTGCGAGTGACCCGCTCATTTATGTTACCGATCATGGTTGAAGGAGGATGGCGATCTTTGAATGTGTCGCGGTGCTTCCCTTGATGAAGACGCCTCCCCTCAACAGCAGCTGGAGCTCCCTCGGGTGCGACTGGAACAAGCCGAGAAGCCTCGTCGTACGGTCCCCATGTGGTAGAAGATGTGGGAGTGGGACCGTCAACGGAAGTAGTCGTCGCGAGGTCAACCAGGGCGTCCCGATGGAGTCGGCTCGGGATCACCCCAATCAGCATCGTCCCGCTCCTCCTCCACAAAAATGCTCTTGTTCATCTCCTCATCACCTGCACTCTCAAAGACAGAAGAAGAACAAGGTGCGGTCTCGTCGAAGGTGACTTCACAAGTCTCCATGACACGGTTAGTCTCAAGATTAAGTACTCGATAAGCATGCGAATGAGATGCATAACCAAGAAAAATCCCGTCGAAGATCTCGATTCAAATTTATCTAAGTTTCCCTTCTTCAAGATAAAGCACTTGCGGCCAAACACCCGAAAATGGCTCACTTTTGGCAAACGGTCAAACCGCAACTCATAAGAGGTCTTCTTCGTAAAAGCTCGAAGGAAAATGCGATTTGAAACATAGCAAGCCGTGTTGATTGCTTCGGCCCAATAGCGCCTAGGAGTCCTATGCTCATCAAGCATCGTCCCGGCCATCTCAACAAGGGTCCGATTCTTGCGTTCAACAATCCCATTTTGCGTGGGACATACGGCGAGGAAAACCGATGTTCAAGACCGTAGATGAGCAAAAGGTCTCAAAATAAGTATTCTTGAATTCAGTGCCATTGTCATCGCGAATAGCTCGCATGGCATGCTTTGGTAACTCATTTTGTAACCTTAAGATCAAGTCATGAACATGAGTAAAAGCCTCATCTTTGCTCTCCATGAAAAAGACCCACGAATAGCGAGAAAAGTCATCAACCACGACCAACACGTACCACTTTCCACCATCCGGCCGGACCCGAGCTGGACCTACGGTGTCCATATGTAAAAGCTCGCCGGCCCCTTGGTCATCACTTGGTTCACGGGAGGATGAGAAGCCGCAATCATCTTCCCGTGACGGCACGGATGACAAACAAGATCCTTCTCAAACTTGAGCTTGGGCAAACCCCGAATTAGATCAAGTGAGCTCAATCTTGCAAGCAAGTCGAAACTCAAGTGACCAAGTCCCCGCGGTGCCACTTCCGAGCTCGAGGAGGAGTTTGCCATCAAACGGCGGAAAGACCAAATGAGCGAGAAAAATCAGCACGAAACACTTTCCCAAAAGGCACAATCTTGCAAACGAGGTTCTCCCGAGCATCAAGAACACGACAAAGTCTTGGCTTAAATCGAACCTCAAAACCGTCATCAAGAAGCCGAGAAACGTAAAGCGCAGATTGAAGTGCAAATTTGAAACCAAGGCCACATCCTTAAGCACAAAGTTCTCATTCGACGGATGGACCCACGTGAAAGCACTTTACCCTTTGCTGTTATCCCCAAATGTAATGTATTCACTACACTTCATTTGGGTGAGGTGAGAACCATTTTGAGTTCCGGTCATGTGTCGAGAGCAACCGGAATCAACTAGCCACGTGTTCTCCACCCCTTCATCCCGCATCAATAGCGAGACATGGGATGAGCAAATGATCCAACACGGGGTTAGTAAACCGAGGAGAAAACCGGTGTTGGCTCATTCGCCCACGAGAAGTGTTAACAAAAGCATCATGCATGCCATGTCCCATTTGAGTAGAGCGATCACCACGACGAGAAAACGTGGTCCGCTCATCCCGTAAGACCGAAAGCCACGGTCACGAGATCCAAGGTCATAAGAAAAACCCGAACCCCACCGGGCACGACCACCTCGTGGTCTCACACCTTGAGGCCTAGGTCCTTGAGGTGTTGCACCTCTTGGCCTAGCACCGTGCCTCGGAAACGTGGAGCAAACACACCATGAGTAGAGTTATGAAAAAGCTCATACTCATGCCGCTCATCTCTCTTCCTCCGAAAGCAAAACTCAAACAAGTGACCATCATGGTGACAATAATCACAAGTGATACACCTCTCTCTTGGGTGGTGGTTGACTCACTCTCTCATGGGTATGGATCACTCTTTGGGTTTGCTTGTTCTTTGGAGGGGTTTAATAGAGATGTCGGGAAGTGTGTCAAGTGGTTTCCTTAGGTGGTTTGGTTTTGGAGTCCACACTTGCTTTGGAGGTGAAGCTTTGGGAGGTTCCTCAAACACACCATCTTTCACATTGGGCTTGTTAGGCCGAGGTGGAGTGATTTTGATCAACTTGGGAGTAGTGGAAGGCTTGGTGGATTTCTCGATGCACTTATACCACCGTGTTCACCAACCTTACCAAAAACATTTTCACCCTTCCCACCGTAGCAAAGCCTAATCTGTTGTGTCGGTTCCCCTCTTGAACCGACTCATCATCATGCCAAGCCGTGGTTCACTTTGCAAGACAACCAACCGAGCATGGACCGAAGATTTGTGATTTCTTCTTCGGCCCTTTTCTTGTCATGCCTACAAGAGTCTAGTTCTAGTTCCAAAGCTTCACAACAAGCACATCTAGAAACTTGACTAGTTTTCTCTAGCATGGCAATCCTAGTCATTTTCTCACCTAGCTCGAGACTTCACTCATCACAAGATTTGCAAGGACTCACAGAGAGACCTAGCCTTAACCTCATCAAGCTCATCTACCAAAGCCACATACTTGGGTTGGGAATATGCCCTAGAGGTAATCATAGAGATGATGATATTCTCTTTCGTATCCATGATATATAAAGTGTCCATTGAATATCCATTAAAGACAACTTGTATTGATTGGCAATTATGTGAATTGCCTGTGGAACTCTTTTACTAGTATGGTTATTCTATATTCGTCCACGGGTCGGAGTTCATGTGAGGACACACATGAATATTAGACTAGCACATTATTAGTTGATGACTATGTTTCACAAGTCATGGACATAGAGATGTCGAACTAATAATGTGGGCACATGTATGACATGTAGGCGGATGACCCGACATGAGATTGTCTCTATACACATCATATACGTTATGTCCTTCGACCGAGATTGTTGTATGTACTCGAGATGTGTATCGACTTGCTTAGGGACCGACAAACGCTACTCCGTCACCGGGTAGTTATAAAGGATGTCTTCGGGTTTGTCGAGAAGCATGCCGCGAGACATAGACAATCAAGATGGGACTTGCCCCTCTCTAATGAGAGAGATATCACTGGATCACTCAAGTGATTGGATCAACAAATGCATGGCCGTGCTTGGGTTAAGTGTTAACCCACGAGTTGAACCATATATCATGAGGCAAGGGAGTAACTTGTATATGGTCGTAGTGGTTAAATCGATATGATCATTTGCGTACGCATAGGAGTTGTCATGCCTTGCTAGAGGCCGCTGTCAGCTATTGGGCGAATAGGAGTATTCGACCCATGTCTATGTGTGCGTGAACCCATAGGGTCGCACGCTTAAGAGGCTGGAAGCCTAATTCGAGTTGGACTCGAATTAGACAAGGCTTAGGTTTTCTAATGCGTCTCCAACTCGGGGGCACATGAGAGACACCTATATAAGAAGAGGGGAGGGGCGTGGCCAAATACACAACCAAAGATAATCCACGCCTTCTGGCAGCCGCCGTCGCCCTCCACGCTCTCGCCTTCGCTCCTCGCGGACCTAGCAGTCCGGAGGCGCACGCTTCTCCTCGTACGTGTGTGACACCTCGGAGGTGCTGCATCGGAGCACGAGGACGAACCGCACGAACCGCAAGTGGTGGGAGGAGTTGCTGGACGACCACGCAACTACACGGCACTCGCTGCGACGCGTTCGACTACATCGAGTCGTCTTCCGCCGCATCTCGCGTCTAGTGGTAATCCCGTAACCCGTAACCAGCGGTAGATCCCGGGCGATGAGGTAAAAAGTTTTGTTTTACGGCTAGCGTAGCACCCTCATAACCCTTCGGTGGTATCGGAGCTCTATCTTTGCGTTGTTATAGGTTGGATGTCGCATATGTGATATGCGCGGTTTTAGATGAGTCTCGATCTTGGTTCATGATCTTGCCACGTTGGTCTTGTAACGATCTACTCGTACCGTCGGAATTCCGCCATCCGAGTTAAGTGATACATGTAAATCCAATCACGGCGAGTTAGAGATCAATCGTAGATTGATCGAATTGAACCCTAGGTCAAGTGCCGAGCGCATGTGATGCGGCGGTGGCGAGATTGGATCGGCCACGGGCCGGTTCTTTGAGAAAAGTTCTGTTCGTAAAACAGCCGTAACTTTTTATCCGTAACTCGGATCGAGACGATTCTTAAACGAAAGTTGTAGAGAAAAAAATTTTACATCCACCCCAAACCATCGATTTGGCCCGAGCCAGATTTGCGAAAAACGGCTTGAAAGATAGAGTTTTTCGCGATTTACTTTTTGTAGTCGGAATCGGTTACCTCTGTTTTGCAGGTTTTGATGATTGGTATAGCCCTTATGTGTATGTGATGCATGTATATAATTAAATCATGGCTTGCACGTCATGAGGATGATAATATGGGCTATACCAAGTCATATCTCGTGTTTATGCCGTTCTTACCATGTTCTACTTTCATATGCTATAATGTTTTTGTCTACATTCGTGCGGTAATGAAGTAGAACGATCCCTCGGTAATGTTTAAGTTTGTGCTCCCCAAACCTTGCACAGCGTCATTTGTCTTGTACTATCGATGGTGGGTCTATGAAATTAGGGTGCCATCGATTTTCCTTGACTAGACAGGTTCGTATCGGATACTTGCAGAAGGTTTGGTTGCTTAAACAAGGTCATCCTAACGGTTAGGGACCTTGGAGCATGAGAAGTTGGTAACCCAAGCATAGAGATGCTATCCAACAACAAGAGTCATATGCGATATGATTAGCAAAGAGTTGCTTACCGATCTATCATGTCTTCTAGCGGTGATGCTAAAGCTCACTAGTCGACTTGCTAGTTGTGGGTCTTGAATCACTAAGTTTCAATCGAGGGATATTGATTTTAGTGGGAGTAGATCATATTTGATATTATTTACTCTATCATGGATATTTTGTCTTAGTATTTTGCATTACTTATGTTGTAGATTAATGGCGTCTTCTAAGCAACCATTTACTTTGCGTTCGATTCTTGAGAAAGATAAGTTGAATGGAACAAATTATGCGGATTGGATCCGCAATCCGAGAATTGTTCTCGGGCCGAGAAAAAGGAGGAATATCTAGACACCCCTTACCGAGATGAGCCCGCCGATGATGCATCTGCGCTATGAAAAATGCTTACAAGAAAGCATGTGATGCTGATCTTGAAATAAGCTGCCTTATGCTTGCATGTATGGAATCCGATCTGCAGATGCAGTTCGATAACAATCACTCAGCGAACGATATGATCGTGGCGCTTGAGGATATGTTCCAAACTCAAGCTAGGACTGAAAGGTTCAATGTCTCTAAGGCGCTTGCTGAAACCAAGCTAGCAGAGGGTGCAGCTGTTGGGCCACACGTAATCAAGATGGTTGGTTACACTCAGAGGTTGGAGAAGCTAGGCTTCCCAATTGGCCCAGAGTTGGCTACTGATTTCATTCTCTCGTCTCTGCCGCCTAGCTATGGGAACTTCATTGCGATCTACCATATGCATGGGGCAGAGAGGGGCTTGAATGAGTTGTGTGGCATGCTGAAAACAGCAGAGGCTGACATAATGCTAAAAGGCCTCGGCTTAATGAGTTAAGTCCTACATATATGTGGTATTGTCGTTTGGGTCATATAAGTGAAAATCGCATGAAGAGGCTCCATGATTATGGACTTCTAACTTCGTTTGATTTTGAATCTTACGAGACATGTGAGGCTTGCCTTTTAGGCAAGATGACCAAGACGCCTTTCTCGGGTTTTCCGAGAGAGCGTCCGACTTATTGGAACTAGTACATAGTGATGTATGTGGACCAATGACCACGATGACTAGAGGCGGTTTTCAATACTTCATAACTTTTACCGATGACTTTAGTAGATATGGCTATGTCTACCTAATGAAGCATAAGTCCGAAACATTTGAAAAGTTCAAAGAATTTCAGAATGAAGTAGAGAACCAACGTGGCAAGAAAATTAAGGCCTTGCGATCCGATCGTGGAGGCGAATATTTGAGTCATGAGTTTAGCAATCATCTTAAGAGTTGCGGAATTGTTCCACGCCTTACGCCACCCGGAACGCCACGAGAAATGGCGTGTCCGAGCAGCGTAATCGGACTTTGTTGGACATGGTTCGGTCTATGATGAGCCGTCGGACCTACCTTTATCGTTTTGGGGATATGCTCTAGAAAAGCTTGACCGCTTTCACATTAAATAGAGTACCATCTAAGTCCGTAGTTAAGACACCATATGAGATATGGACCGGGAAGAGTCCTAGTTTGTCTTTTCTAAAAATTTGGGGTTGTGAGGTTTATGTCAAACGGCTTATATCGATAAGCTAACACCCAAATCGGACAAGTGTTTTTTCGTGGATATCCAAAGGAAACTTTAGGATATTACTTCTACAACCGCCGTAGGGCAAAGTGTTTGTTGCTCGAAACGGTGTGTTCTTAGAGAAAGAGTTTCTCAAAAGAGAGAAGAGTGGACAAAAAGTGTATCTTGAAGAAGTTCAAGATGAGCCGCCGAGAAGGACTCTACAAGTGATGCTAATGTAGAGAACAAGTTGAGATGCCCGTGGCCACGAAACACCTCCACAACCACGAAGATCAAGCAAGACTTCGCGAATTGCATGGGATCTCGTTATTGTTGGACGATGACGAACCCGCAACATACGCGAAGCTATGATGGACTCGATTCCGAGCAATGGCAAGAGTGCCATGAGATCCGAGATAGATTCCATGGGAAATAATCAAGTTTGGAACTTGGTTGACCCGCTCGATGGTGTTAGACCCATCGAGTGCAAATGGATCTATAAAAAGAAGAAAGATATGGACGGAAATGTTCACGTCTATAAAGCTCGACTTGTCGCAAAGGGTTTTCGGCAAGTTCAAGGAATTGACTACGAAGAGACATTCTCTCCGAGCGATGCTTAAATCTATCCGGATCATTCTAGCAATAGCTACCTATTTCGATTATGAAAATTGGCGAGATGGATGTTAAAACAGCCTTTCTAAATGGAAATTTGGAAGAGGACGTGTATATGATACAGCCCGAAGGTTTTGTTGATCCAAATAATGCTGGAAAAATATGCAAGCTTAAGAAATCTATTTATGGATTAAAGCAAGCATCTCGGAGTTGGAACATTCGTTTTGATGAGGTTGTCAAAGGGTTTGGCTTCCGTCGAATGAAGAAGAGCCTTGTGTTTACCAAAAGGCTAGTGGGAGCTATTTGTTGTATTTCTAATCTTGTATGTGGATGACATACTATTGATTGGGAATGACATTCCTATGTTGCAATCAGTAAAGACTTCACCGAATAATAGTTTTTCTATGAAGGATTTGGGAGATGCAAAAGCATACATCTTGGGCATTAAGATCTATAGAGATAGGTCGAAAAGGCTAATAGGATTATGCCAAGATACATATATTGACAAGGTGTTGAAACGGTTCAACATGGAGCAATCCAAGAAAGGGTTCTTGCCTATGTCACATGGTATGCGCTTTAGCGACAAGCAATGTCCTTCATCGATGAAGAGCGCAAACGCATGAGTAAGGTTCCATATGCTTCGGCGATCGGTTCCATCATGTATGCCATGATATGTACTCGCCCGCATGTCTCATATGCTCTAAGTGTTGCGAGCAGTACCAAGGCAATCTGGTGAGAGTCACTGGACGCTGGTTAAAAACATCCTTAAGTTCTTGAGAAGAACTAAGGATGAGTTCCCGATCTATGGAGGTGAGGAAGAGCTCGTTGTAAATGGTTACACCGATGCTAGCTTCCAAACCGATGTAGATGATTCACAATCTCAATCAGTTTCGTGTTCACGGTAAATGGTGGTGCGAGAAGTGGAAAAGTTCCAAGCGAGGAGACAAAGTGTCCGATTCTACAACGAAGCCGAGTACATTGCGGCTTCGGAAGCCGCAAAGGAAGGTGTTTGGATGAGGCGTTTCCTCATTGATCTTGGTGTGTTTCCTAATGCGGCTAGCCCATTGAATCTACATTGTGATAATAATGGGGCGATAGCGCGAGGCTAAGGAGCCAAGGAATCACCGAAGAACAAACATGTACGGCGGAAATTTCACCTCATTCGATAGTTCATCGTGAAGGTGAAATTAAAATGTGCAAAATACATACGGATTTAAATGTAGCAGATCCGTTGACAAAGGCTCTTCCACACCCTAAGCATGAGGCGCACATGAGGTCTATGGGGATTAGACATATTAGAGATTAACTCTAGTGCAAGTGGGAGACTCGTTGGGAATATGCCCTAGAGGTAATCATAGAGATGATGATATTCCGCCCGTATCCATGATATATAAAGTGTCCATTGAATATCCATTAAAGACAACTTGTATTGATTGGCAATTATGTGAATTGCCTCGTGGAACTCTTTTACTAGTATGGTTATTCTATATTCGTCCTCGGTCGGAGTTCATGTGAGGACACACATGAATATTAGACTAGCACATTATTAGTTGATGACTATGTTTCACAAGTTATGGACATAGAGATGTCGAACTAATAATGTGGGCACATGTATGACATGTAGGCTGGATCGACCCGACATGAGATTGTCTCTATACACATCATATACGTTATGTCCTTCGACTCGAGATTGTTGTATGTACTCGAGATGTGTATCGACTTGCTTAGGGACCGACAAACGCTACTCCGTCACCGGGTAGTTATAAAGGATGTCTTCGGGTTTGTCGAGAAGCATCCGCGAGACATAGACAATCAAGATGGGACTTGCCCCTCTCTAATGAGAGAGATATCACTAGATCACTCAAGTGATTGGATCAACAAATGCATGGCCGTGCTTGGGTTAAGTGTTAACCCACGAGTTGAACCATATATCATGAGGCAAGGGAGTAACTTGTATATGGTCGTAGTGGTTCGTCCGATATGATCATTTGCGTACGCATAGGAGTTGTCATGCCTTGCTAGAGGTCATTGTCGGCTATTGGGCGAATAGGAGTATTCGGCCCATGTCTATGTGTGCGTGAACCCATAGGGTCGCACGCTTAAGAGTTTGGAAGCCTAATTCGAGTTGGACTCGAATTAGACAAGGCTTAGGTTTTCTAATGCGTCTCCAACTCGGGGGCACATGAGAGACACCTATATAAGAAGAGGGGAGGGGCGTGGCCAAATACACAACCAAAGATAATCCACGCCTTCGGCAGCCGCCGTCGCCCTCCACGCTCTCGCCTTCGCTCCTCGCGGACCTAGCAGTCCGAGGCGCACGCTTCTCCCTCGTACGTGTGTGACACCTCGGAGGTGCTGCATCTGGAGCACGAGGACGAACCGCACGAACCGCAAGTGGTGGGAGGAGTTGCTGGACGACCACGCAACTACACGGCACTGCTGCGACGCGTTCGACTACATCGAGTCGTCTTTCGCTGCATCTGCGCGTCTAGTGGTAATCCCGTAACCTGTAACTAGCAGTAGATCCTGGGCGATGAGGTAAAAAGTTTTGTTTTCTGGCTAGCGTAGCACCCTCATAACCCTTCATGGACTGCACATCAGCTAGGTTCGCCATATGAATGGCACAAGCATCACACTCAGACTCATCAGAGATGTGCACAGACTCCCTAACAGACTCTAGCTCTTTGACAGCAAGCTCCCACTTAGCCTTGAAATCTTTTCTCTCACGAGCAAAGCACGCTTAAGCAAAGCATCTTGACTAAGCAAAGTGGTAGTCAAGTTATCAACCTCAGCAGCAAGGGACTCAAGATTTTGTTCTACCTCAGGCTCGGTGTCGTCGTTCTTCTCAATGCTTGGGGTAGACTCGTCGAGTGCCATGGTGCAGTAGCCTCCAAGCTTGGAGTCAGCGAAGAAGCACAGCCCGTTGAACTTGTTCTCGACCTTTTGCTCGGCCTCATCATCACTTGGGGGTGAGCCGTTGTCGGAGTCGTCGTCGAGATCGGCGAGGATGCGAGGAAGGCTCGCTGCTTCGCCTCTTGCTTCTCCAGGAACTTCTTCTTGACCGCCTCCTTGTCGAATCTTCCCTTGTACTTGTACTTGTACTTGGGTGTGGAAGACTCGTGCTTGTCCTTACGCTTGTTGTAGTCGTTCTTGTTGTTGTAGTGGTTCTTGTCGGCCTTGGGACAGTTTGCGACGTAGTGGTCGGGATCTCCACACCCGAAGCATCCTTGCTTGGTGATGCCACGGCGGCGATTCAAACGGTTGTTGTGAAACCGTGAGAACCGGCTAATCACCAAGGCGAGCTCGTCGTCCCCAAGAGCCTCCATCGCTCCTCTCGTAGCGAGACCGAGAGAAGACAAGGCAAAAGACATTTGTGAAGGGTTAGTCAAAGAACTTGAACCTCCTAGAATCGAGACCAAAGCCATGGTAGGGGCGACGGATTTCGATCCTCGCCGCGTCTCGGTGGTCAATCTCGGTGGACTTGAGCTTCGAACAGCTCATCCACGGTGAGAGTCTCATAGCCGGGCGATTCAATGATCGCCGAGACCTTTACTTCCCAAACCCTCCGATCTAGAGCATATAGAAGCTTAAACGCTCTCGATGATCGTCATAGGGCATCTCGAGGGTTGTTTGCCCTCATCTTGTTCACGATGGTTTGAAAGCGAGTGAACAAAGAATCAATAGATTCACCATCGGTTTGAACAAAGTTCTCATACTCTCTCTTGTGTGTCTCATAGAGTCTGGTCTTGACATGGGCAGTACCCTCATGGTATTTCTGCAGTCTAGACCAGATCTCTCGAGCAGTGGTACAATCAGAAACACGCTCAAATTCCTCCATAGAAAGAGCAGAAAACAAGACAGTTCTGGCAGTGTTGTTCGCCTTGTGTTGGTCGATCTGTGCTTGGTCAACACGGGCAGCAAGTACCACGTAGTCCGCATTCTCACAGATCTCCCAAACACGCGAATCAATCCCTTGGAGATGCGCCGACATGCGGATCTTCCAATAGGGATAGTTCTTGCCATCGAAGTGCGGTGGCTTTCCAAACCCACGGTTCTCCATGATGTCGCCTTCGGGGATCACGGACCGATTAAGGTGAAGTGATCCTTAACCGGCTCGATACCAATTGAAGGACCGAAACGGCGACCAGGAGGGGGGTGAATGGGAGCCTCAAATTTCTCTCGAAATATTTGGCCACTTGTCCCAAATTCAAACCCCAAGAAGTAAAATCCTCGAATCTAAAATACCCGCACCAACCTGGTGATGGGAGTATCTAGATAAATTCTTTAGGGTGATAGAAACCCAACGCAACAAGCGGAATGCAAATCGGAGCACAAACGACGAAACGACGTGCAAAACTAGAAATCGAGCTAGTGAAAATTCTGCAGAAAATCCACAGGAAATTTGTTCATTAGCATCACTAACACCGAGAGAACCAACAACTCAAATTGCTACTTCTCGAAGGACCAAATTCTTTAGTCAGCAAAAAAACATGAGTCAGAAAATGGAATATCAAGAAATCCACTCTGTAGACAAAAAGCTAATGATTTTGACCAATTAAAATTAGTCACGGGAGGTCTCCAAACTTGACGTCGTGCACAACCTGTAGAAAACAGTAAGCTGGGGCTCGATGGCACCCACACAGATGAGAGGAGCAGCAACTCCCTGCTAGCAACGCATCAGCACACGATGCTGAAACCAATCTTGCTTAGAAGCTGCCTGCGAGATGCAACTGTGACTGAACCAAGAACACGCAGAGACAGAGAGACACAAAGTTGGTCGAGCACCTGAACAATCAGCCGGGATCGATAGTAATCAAAATGCCAGGCAACAAATAGCTAGAGAGGAATAAAGAAATCCAAACACTATTCCTTGAAAGCGACGTCCCCAAATTAATTCACGTTGAAAGCCTTGTTCTTGCAACGGCGGACAAGAACAGAAGAGCACCTGGAAGCTGTCGGCAACACGATTTCATGGCAGGAACTAGTGCTGCTCAAGAGGGCGCACACGACGCCTGAGCCCAAGATGCTGGTAGCACTGCAGCAGTCCCAAAGCCTCGCACACAGGCAAAAAGCTAAGAACTGATGAACACAGAGAAGAGCTCAGTGCTGGACAGCAAACGAAGCGACCCTAAAGTCGAAGAGAACTCAAACAAAACTCCATGGCTGGATCTGAATCTTTGCACAGATGGAATTGACCATAGAACAAATGAGTTCCCAGAAAATCATCACTCGAGGTGAACTATAACTCCGGGAATTTCAGATCGTAGCCAAGAACAAAAATAGGAAAAATAAGCCACGAGAATCACAGCAAAATCGGGAACACAAGAGGCAAAAGAGATCTCAGACTGTCTGCTGTATACACCTGCTGACTGTCTGAGATCCCGAAAACCACAAAAACAACTCAAGAATCACAGACACATGATTTAAACCCGGAGGAAACAGCTGAGACTAGGCGCTCAGCTTGCCACGCACACTGGTTCGAGTACAAGTCACAGACTTGCAGACCTCTCTCTCACATAGCAGCTAGAGGAAGGAAAATCCTAAAAGGAGAAATGGAAAATGGAAGAGGTGAGGGGGAAGGGAGACCCTCATCCTTTATTTATAGGGGCAAGCCTATTTTACATTCCCTCTTTGCCCTTGGATACATGAAGAGCCAAACCACTTAGCCAGGGGCATAAGGGTCCAACTCAGCCTTCTCTTGATCCGACGGCCACCGCGCCTCCTCACCGGTAGACTTGCTTCCAAGCAATCTCCCCGATGCCGCCACGTGTCGTCCGTCCCGCATCGGGACCTCCGCCCCCGGTTTTGAGGCGCAAACCGGGAAACCCGCCGCCGATGGTTTTGAGGCGAAACCACCAAACCCTCCGCGAGTAGCGTAGCCCGTACGCATCCCCGCTCGTGTACACTTGCGCTCGTTGATATCAGCTGTCGGCCACCACGGCTGGCCGCCCGGTCCTCAGGTCCTCGATCCAAGCCTCACGTCCGCCCTTCACCGCACCCGGTCCGTCGGCACGGCACGCCCCTACTTGATCTTCACCGACCGTCGACCACCGTCTCGAGCTCGACACCTGCGCAGACAACATGAGCCAAGAGACACCATTGTTTGACACGTATCCGCGTGCCATCGGTTAGTAAGAACACACACGCCTTGTGTTGGCATGTTGACAATCACTCATCACACAAAGATCCACACAATGGTTATGGTGAAAACCATGTGTCCTCATCGTCTCTTGGGTGTTGTGGAAAGAACGCAATAGGAGGACATTCGACGGTACCCACAGAACGTTGCTGCAGATCTTGGGGAACATCAACGACGAGGCGGACGCTTGGCTGGCGGCGGGCTTTCGTAGCATCGTCCCGCTGTTCGCGTCCTAGAGCTCACACTCTTCTGTCTTACCTGTCACAAATAGAAAGTTACAACCTAAAGCGCCACCGTTCAAGCCGGTGATTTGTGTAAAGTGTGTGCGCGTCCACCCCGTGGCAGCTCACTGTTGGGTGGCCGCTTTGTAAAACTCTGCCTTCCCTTAATGAAAAACGTGCTAAGGCACGGTTTCGAAAAAAAAAAAAGAGTCGTTCTCCGAGTCAGTCCCCAAGAGTAGCTCGTGGAAAGTTCGTACTAAGGCGACACCATACGCGGCAACGCTAGCGAGGACAACTGGAATACCGTGTTTCTAGTCCATAGGGACACGAGTGAAGTATGTGCACAAAAATTAATGGGGCGCTTGAGCCGATTCCTCTGTAGTGATCATCCGATGGTGAACATTGGCTAGGGGGTATAATATCCGGCCAGGTCAAGCTCAGGCCCAAATCAAGGCCGCTCGTAGGAGAAGGTGCTGGTAATGCGATTCCCTCTGACACCACACTAGCTCGATGATCGGCAACATAGTCCTGGTTATCAAAAATATGGGACTGGCCGAGGGTGGTCGTGATGCAGGTGTAGAGGACCTCGTCGAAGAAGCACACACTACCTTTAATTGCTGATAGCTTCTCCAGCTCCGTCGGTAATGGTGGCGTGAGCCAACGAAGATCAACAAACACACATGACGCTCCCTGTCTAGTGCGGCAATTGTCACCGGTTTATTTCTTTTAGATAAAGGATAATCAAATATCCGGCCTCTACACCCGAGAGTGTACACAGCCAATTATTACAACGTCGAGAAACAATCACGGATCACGAAAAGAGAGAAAGCCAGAGTCTTATACATAGACCCGGAAACTAATTAAAGCAAACAAAATAAGTGCTTTCACCCTCTATTGGAGATAACGAGAGGGCGTCCATGGCTTCCTCGTCACGCTGCAGCCGAAGACGTTGTCGACAGAGCTCCCATGGAATGGATCACTGCCGCCGTGCACGATCAGGCACCCGACGATGGTGGCCATGACGAGGATCATGATCTCCTCGCCATCGCGCTTCCCCAACCGCCTTCATCAAACCATCGTCGATGAAGACGAAGGTTCCGTGCCAACAGGGTGATGGAAGAGAAACGAAGAGGATGCCTCCAAGGGGGAGCGGTGTCCGTAGACGTCGCCGTCCGGGCTTTCGCCCTAGCCTCAACTAACATACCTGCTCAGGGACACGACCTCGTCGATCGCGGCGTGCCCCAATGGCCGTGGCAGCCAGCAGCCGGCATGGCCCTGTCCGCAGTCGCCGCAGTCATAGGATGGACTGCACGCCGCGGGCCAAGCCGCGCGCAGGGCGAGGCCCCCGCCTGCTCTAATCCGGTAGAGGCAACCGCCTGGACCACCCGGGCGTGGAGATGCCGGATCCGCCATCACCGGCGCCGGATGCGTCACCGGTGAGGTTCCCGCGACACCACCTGCTCCGACGCGTTCTCGCCATGGGAAGGCCCGGCCGTCGCCCTCACCGCCGTCCGCCGGGTTGTGCCGGCGTTGGGCTCCGGCGACGGCTGGGGAGGCGAGGGATGGGGGCGGCTGCCATTGTCACCGGTTCATAACCATGGCTTGTAACTAGTGTGGTAGATTAGTTTGATCGATGTGTGGGACTTTAATGGTTAACACTCAAGAAAAATGATTTATTTTGGTTCAGCCTTCAGAGCTCTACGTCCAGTGTCGGAGAGTTCTTTGTTCTAAAGTGCTCAAATGAGTTCTAGTTTTGATCTACGGTTTCATTGTCCTCCTGCACCACCTATATTCCCGAGGGCAAGATGAATCCAAGGAGTTGGCTTTTGTATTCTAAATTAATCATGGAGTCGTTGGGGGGAATTTGGCATTCCCCCATGCACCTTTGTGGTCATGACCAACAACACTGGAACCGTGCCTAACAATGTCTGTGAAGGTCTAGAGCTAGATGTTGTTGTTGTGCCTGTCGTCAATCTGCCCTACTCTCGGCGTCCCTCGCACGCCAGTGAGAAAGAAGCATTCTCAGGAGAGGCTAACATGGGGTCCCATGCTTCCATCTATTCCTCGGCATAGAGAGGATACACCTTCTCCATGTCGTGCCATGAATCTTTGCCCGGAATGGCTGACAACACCTTGTGGCATAAGGGGACGGTATTCTGCCAAGGCTACAACCTCTATGGCTGCAGCTATTATGTCTTTGCTCGCATGTAAAGCTCCTATTGCTTGTCAAGGCCTACCGGAAGATTCCTTGTGTCATGCGGGCGAAGGGTCGGTCCGAACGATGGGGCCATGGCCCCATCTTGGCCAAGCCACCCTTGCTCGACCAATTAAAGATGTCATCAGTCCAAAGGAGAGGGAAGCCTGGGTGGGCCGCTTATTGTTTTGTAGTTATAGAGCGAGGGACGATAGTTCAAATGACGAGCCAAAGGCGCCGTCCCCGATCGTTAAGGCTACCTGTTGCTCGAGGCCTTTCTTGTGAGGGCGCGTGTGCGCAACAACCATATGTTTTACACGCACCCTCACTATGTACCTTGAACCTCTAGTCGATTTGGAAAATCGGTCAGAGGGTTAGTTATGTTATTACAACATTAATCCCAAGGGTCATCTCAACCCATGTGCTAGGAATTCATCACTACTAGATATTCTATACCTGAAAATAGTGGTCGTGAATTTTCAATACATGTCGCTAGTCTTTTGTATTCAATTGTTTGATAAATTATTTCATTAATATTTGTATTTAATTGATCAATCTTGATAATCATGCAGACTAAGAGTATAAAAAATGAGTACTCCTTATTATCTTGTCACTAGGCTAAACAGACCAGAGACGTTTGTGTTGGTAACCGTCACTAATTGTAAAAAATGGAGATGGTTTCTTATATGTAACCGTCTTTATTATTCTTACGAGAAACGGTTGGTGCCTTAGGAGCTGGAGCTGTCGCTATTTATTACATATATCAGAGATGTTTTTTTTTCTTATTTATCGTCTCTATTATGTAGATATCAGAGACACTTGTACACCGTCACTATTACTATCCACATCGCAGACGTATATTTACACACGCTTTGTATTGCAGTCACTAATTAATTTGTTTCTATGTACTAGCCGACGACAGTGCCGCCAAAGGCGTTAGTCAAAGAGGATGGCAGTGGGTGAGTGGGAGGGATCCTGGCTGCCGTGTTGCGGGTAAATAAAAGAAAAAACGTTGAATATATGCCGAATGCCGAGAGGTGCGGGTGGATATATATTAATGTACCGTGTGCGGACCAAGGGCGTGGACATCGCACTTTGGCTCTATGTCCAGGTGAGGATCACTGGATCTGGATGGCCGTGTACGAGCAAAAGAAATCCCACGATGACCATCATATGGCTTCATTTCGCTCGTCGCTCCATCAGCTATTGGGCTAGCTAGCCGTCCAAATCGTAATACCATGTAAAAAAAAGAGTTCACAGACGCTTGTTAACACATATCACAGACGCTTACTGGCGCGTCTGAAATAAGACGTCTGTAATAAGCTCTATTTCAGACGCGCCAAAGCGCGTCTGAAATAGATCTTACTACAGACGCGCCTCCTGTACAAGTGTCTGTAATTACAAAAACACGCGTCTGTGATAAGAAGAACACGCGTCTGTGATATATATTTTTCAAACCTACTAAAATGCAGGAATTACCTGGCTGAAATTAGATTGTTACAGAATGTTCGCATAATGTTACAGAATACTTGATAAACACAAAGACTTGTTCACATAATTAATGTAACATAAAATCCACACAATGCTAGTTCAAATTACATAATGAATAATGTAACATAAGATCCACACAATGCTAGTTCAAATTAAATTGACCGCGGTAGCTCAATCCAACACAAGGACAACTCAAGTGTGAACTACTTCTTAAAGTGCCAACACATGAATTATTTGTCTCCATCTAAGCTTTATCACCGTTGTTTGGAACATTGCCATGATAATGAAACTCCCCATTTTCGTCAAGGATCTGTTCCACAATGAAGAGGGCAATCTTCTCTCTAATATCAGTCACGTTGAATGAAGACATAAAATCAAATTCCTGTCATAGAGCAGTAGCAAGAAGATGAAGTTCAAATCTTGTATTGCAAACATGATATCACATAGCATTAATCCAAACGACTATATATATATATATACAAGTATCAATTACATGTGAGCTAGGCCAAAGGAAAAGTGATGTAAGGATAAGCTAAAAGTCTCTAGTCAACTTACTGAATGTTCAATGCATATGACATTATATAGCCCCTACAACTCTTCTGAAGTTTCATGAACACCCTAACCTAATACCCATAAACTATGTAAAACAGGAACAACCTACTCATATCACCCGCATGACCAGCAATATGTAGCCAAGAGAGGAGAAATAGGAGTTTCAGGATAACATTTTCCTTTTTCTTAATACTCTCTCCGTTCCAAATTACAAGGCATTCCGGCTTGTCTAGATACATAGTAAAAACTATATATATATATATATATATATATATATATATATAGACCTAGTGTATCACAGCTATAACTATGTATACCTATAAAATATCTAAAATGCCTTATAATTTGGAACAGATGGATTCTGAACTTTTTTCGTAACTGCTTAGTATTACAGAGGTGCGTTCGGCTGCCCAGATGTGCAGCTGCGGAGAGAGACCTAGTATCGACAAAAATGCACAACAGCAATATAGGTCCAGGGAAGTAGCACTTCCAAACACTGAGTGTGCCTTTCTTAGGAAAGTTTGGAAGTGGGACACAAGTGGAGTCCATTGTGTTGCAAGATCACTCTCTGTTTTCTCCCTTCGTTTGTATCTGAAAGCTCTTGTATGAGTCTACAGTTGCCTTCAACTACCATTAGTAGACAGATCGAGGCTCTTTTATATAAACAAATGAAACCATGGAGGGGTTGTAAGTGCATTAATTTATTGATTCAGGACCAAATTATTGGTCATGAACTGGAGTATCAATTTGATAATGCAATGCAATGGCACCGAAACTGAATTAACACTTTGGCTGCTTGGTGTTCATATCATATTAAAGTCCAAATCAGGTACATCCTAATCTGATCGATAACATATCCATTCAGAAAAAAAAATGATCTGTGTAAAAGCATAGGTCATCTCCACCAGCGCTCTGTCCAGGAGGCGCTCCACCGTGCTGAGGTTCAGCGCAAGGCGATAGCAGTGCAGGCTGGTGTGCCCTTGTCCCCGGTTCACTCTCTTCCTCCAGCTCCTCCTCAGCCCGCTTGGTTCCACCCGCAGTTTCAGCAGTCTTTTGTGCCGCCCCAGTCCTCGTCTGACGCACAGCAGGGCTTAGGTGCCGGCTCGTCCTCTGGATGGGCTGATGCTACCTATGGGTTAGCAAGTTACTTCTTTGACCCTGCCTTCGACACTCTTTTCCCTGCCAGCGGCCCTTCGACCTTAGGCGTCCAGGAGACCAGTGGGATCCAGGAGGACGTCGCCGTTGACGAGTGAGGCATGTTCGGTTTTAACATCTTTCCCTTTGGTGCTTGATGCAAAAGGGGAGCACTTTTGTGATCGTCTCGTTTATATATGTTTGGACCTTGGACTCATTTCATGATCATTATCTCTAGTTGGACTAATATTTATATCATGGGCTTGTAAGACTATTGTGATGAACTATGTGTGATTGAAAGTTGGAACTTTATGGTTGTAAGGACATGTTTATATGTTAGGGTGCTTGGTTAATATCACTTGTGATGGTGTATGTCTTTAATTTATTTTTTTGTGTGATATTCATGTCATATGCATCGAGTATATATTATTTGTGCCACCTTTGCATACCCATGAACGCATGTTTACGATGTGTTCGTAGCACGTTTTATTTTGCCGAATAGTCTCAACCAGGTGCCGTCTCAACTGGATTTTTTATCCTCAATTGTGATTGAAGACAGAGGATCCTCGGCTGGATATATTTGGCGCCCGAGCTGGAAATTCACGCACCCTAATTCTCCTTTGCTCTCGTGTCCAGAGCACCCCGTGCTGGAGTTTTAATCTCCCTCACTGGTATTTGGGGTTATGTAAAAAGAAAAAAAAAACAAACTTATCAGCTCTATGTGGGCCTAGATGGCACATACCGATGAAATATATAAAGGGGCCGTTTTTTCCGATGGCCAAACGGCCCAGCAAGCAGCACGCATAATAAAAAAAAAACAGCATATATACGCCAAACTCGATCCTCTGCTCTCCTCTGCTTTCCGCCCGGCTCCCCCGATGATGATTCCGGGGTGGCGGAGCCGGCCGCGGGGTCGAAGAGCGGGTCGCGCTGCGCGTAGCACGCGGAGCAGGGCTTGCACTGCACCCAGCTGGTGAGGTCGCTTCCCGTGTCCACGATGACGGTGAGGTTATTCGCGGCGGAGCCGGCCGAGCATGCCGCGCGCCGATCGAGAGCGCGATGGTGACGTAGTTGCCGGATGCCGGAGGTCAGCGGGACCTCTGCCGAGGCGGCGGACTGCGTGGACGCCCTTGTTATTGCGGAGCTGGAATGAGTTGGCGCGCGGTCGATCGTCGGCTGTGAGGAGACGGCGGCGCGCGGAGGTAGGTACGGTGGCGGGCGGCGGGGTCTCTTCAGGGATGGCGACGAGGAGTGGCGCTTGAGCTCTAGCACGGTGTACCGGCCGGGGCCATCTATAGAGCGCTCAGTCCGGCCGGGCGGCGCGCTGCTGCGGCCTGATTCTTCAGCGGATCGGATCGAGCAAACCTTCAGACGCGTACACGAACAGACGTCTGTAATTTATATGTTTAATTTACAGACGCGGGTCACCTACACTCGTCTGTGATAGCAGTTAATACAGACGCATATTAAGAGGCAAACAGAACGAGCGTCTGTAATACTGGGTTTCAGACGCGTGTTACGTTCCAGTTATGAATACGCGCGTCTGTAAACTTCGTCTTTTACATGGTATATGAATGGAGACAATAAGATAAAACAGGAGCTAGCTAGCCTCCCAAGTCGTATGAATGGAAATAAAAACAAATATTTGTCCAGGTGTTATATATTTAGAAGAATATTTTCTTTACCTGAGCCAGAGAAAATTGCTCCTCCCATAAGAAAATATGTTATTTGAAAAAGAGAAATGCTAAAGCATATCTTGAAAAAAAAAAGTAGTTCAGGAAAGAATAATGCTACTACAACCTCGGTTTAAGAAGATCAATCATATAGAGACTTGGCTAAAGTTTAAGAAATAAGAAAAATGCAATCTCCTCATGATTTATGCAACCCACTCTATATACCAATAAAAAAACTTGATATAAAACTTCCAACATTATAGGGACTTTCAAATTTCCAATAATAAGTGCGGTGTAATAATCTCTCGACAACCTGACTCATAGATAACATCTATCTGTTCCACTCGTATAATAAATTGGTATAATTATTGCACGTAGTCCACAACCCACCATCTACTAGGGGTGTAAGAAGTTTAAAAGTATCTTCGTTGTCTTTTAACCAGGCTGGGACAAAACTAATAGTTACCTTTTGAATTCTTGTTTCCCTTTCCAATACAGATTGAATGAGCTGGAGTTCACAATCAGTTCCTGTCAACCGCTCGAACTCTACTTGCTCGAGATGAGCTAAGGAGAACTCATGAGATCTCCATTGGCATGAGTTGTCACATAAGTAGTTGGCCTTCTGCAGTAATAAAGAAACATAGAACGATATATGCATAATTAGTCCGTATGAAAATGATATAGTAAGCTAGGAAAGAACCTAACCGATTAGTATATGGATGGATGGATGGAAGAATAAATTGTGTCACCTTAATATTCCTGTAGTGAAACTTTAGGCTGAGGTATCTAATATTGTTGCATTGTGCAAGGAAACTTGCTATGCTCGCTCCAAAGGAATGTGGTTCCCCAGCAACTTGAACTGTTAAGGATGTGACATGAGGAAGTGATGGAATGTGACCTTTGATTATGTCACTTCTTCGAAATATTGTCTGATTAAATTAAGAAAAGGGTCAAAATATCAAAATGTTATAAATGAGAAAGTGGAACAGAAAACATTGTCAAAGAAAACATTAATCTTAGAAATGAATGATTCATTTTTATTGTTTTGTTTTTTAACAATTTTGAGGAAAATTAAATCCATAGACCAAATTCGAGTGCTTGAAAGCAAAAATAATGAAAACACTGGGCATGAATACATACGACATACCTCTAAAACTTCAAGAGACACTTCAAGACATTTGGTTAGCCTACAACATTGCAAGAGGTGTATACTAGCATCGTTGCTCTTATCGTCGTCACGATCCCCATGCGAGTACAAGTGAATCTTGAGGGTTTCCACGCATGCCAGGTGACCATGGACGTCAACAATACGCAAAGGGTTGTGTGCCTCGAACATGAGATCCTCTAGCCTTGGAGCCGAGATCGTGAACACCTCAAGATCTTTGCAGTTCTCAACATGGAGGACCTGGAGGCTAGGAGTCCTGAGCTCTAAGAATTGTAGATTCCATATCTCGCATAGCGATAGCTCCAAAAGTGTGTTGCCCTCAAGCAATAGCTCCTCCATCTTAGAGAGGTGAAGATCGTTGAGACGAAGCTTGCGCAGGCACGGACAACACACGAGTCGAGAAAGGAGGTGGCCTGCGACAACGATGTCTTCAAGTGAAACATCTGTGAGGGAGGAGAATACCATAGTGGAAGAAGACGAAAGCAGACGAAGTTTTGCGCCACCCAATTTCAAATGCATGGTCTCCAGCTTCGCAGAGCTAGCCAGGTCATCAAGGGCCATTGTCGCTGGAATAGGAGGAAGCTCCACGTTCTCGTCATAATCCTCATCATAATCCACGTTCTCGTCATAGTATTCCTCATCATAATCCACGTTCTCGTCATGATAATCCTCATCATAATCCACATTCTCGTCATGATAATCCTCACCATAATCCACGTTCTCGTCATAATAATCCACGTTGTTCTCGTCATCATCGACCTCTTTGGATAGGAGGTATTCGTAGGGCAACACCAGATTCATGTGCAGGACTAGAGATTTCACTTCGTGCTGCACAGCATAACGGGATCCATCTCCGTGCGGCCTTGAAGACGAAGGACGGCGTCACGAGCTCTTCTATTTCGTGGTCACAGTCATATTCAGTTATGTCGAGCGAGATCTCCAGGTCCTCGAATGTCGTCGCCACTCTAGCACGAAGCGTGAGAGCGTCGTCGACGAAGGCAACGTACTGTTCGGCAACACTGGCTTCCGTGCAAAACGCCGGCCAACAACTGTCGGAGGTGAAGCGGAGGGCAGCAACACGCGTCCACAGGCCAAGCCACCGCCGCGAGAGTGCGTCGGTGCGCACGACGTCCCTCGCGTCCGGCGCCAGCTCCAGGATGCGCACAAGTAGGCCATCGCTTAGGCCGCTGATCAGGTCGCCGCCGCCGCCGTCGCCGCCCATCGTGGATTAGCCCGTTTGTGTGTGGCTGCTAGATGCGAATCGCTCCATGATCTCGTCGCGATCGTGCTTGTGGGCTTGTGCTGTCGGATCGAGACGGGTGTCTGTTTCCTATACGGGCACGACATGGTAATATAATGCCAGAGGGCCCAGAGGGAGACGCACACGGACGCGTGAAGCGTCCAAATTTGTCGACCGGTTAAAGGAAAGCTAGAGCCTTTCAAGCAGCCGACAGGGACGTGGGCGACTGGAAAGGAATCGTGAATTCGTGATCCGCTTGTTGGGTAGAGCTAACTGCGTCCCCAAGAGTTGTATATAGAATTATATATCTCACAAACAAAATTGTGGATTATAGATCATATACCGTAATACAAAATGAATAGGCGCCACCTAGGAACGAGATCCCCTGACTTTAGGTAAAACGACTGAACCTGCAGTCATTGGCAAATAATTTATGCCCTCACGGCCTGCTGGTCCGGCCCAACGACAGCCCGTGGTGATCGTCGAGCCTCACGCAGTCCCTGAGTGGATGAGTGACGCGAAGTTGTGCGTCACGCCGCCGCCAGGTGCCGTGCTCTACGGCGCTAGCCGATATGCACCACGTCGCCGCTAGCATCCATGCGGTGCGCCGCCGGTCGTCATTGTGTGCTCGTGCTCCCTTCCATGGTCAGCACCCGTCGCCGGCCATGGCTAAGTGCTCTCCTGTGCTCTGCGGCGTTCTTCCCCTCTGACTGCTCCGCGTAGAGGTACAAGATGTAGCAGCAAGTGCGCTCCATCCTTCTCCATGTTCTGCTGGATTCCATGGAAGGGCAGCTGTCAGGCTATTCAAATCATCAAATGTTCAGACACAACAATGTTTTCAGTTGCAGAAACATAGTTGTTTCGTAGGATTTGAATAGGATTGTGAGATTTGTAAAGTGATATTGTGACTAAAATTTTGAGAATATGATCACTGAATTGTGACAGACGTGTCCTGTAGCCGTCACTAAGAGCACTTACAAACCGTCTCAGATTTACAACTCTGTACTAGTGAGTAGTCTGTACGTCGCCTCCCCACAACTAGCGGTCATAGGCAGGCCATGGCTAGCCGGGGCAGATAGCTAGGAGTGGCAAAGGACGAAGGTTCTTTCCTAGAATAAGGATGTTGTGACTAAGGATAAAAACGGTCGGAAACGGTCAAAAAACTCCTCTATTGTTTTTTATATTTATATTTAAATACGAACGCGAAAACGAAAACGGTATAGTCGGAAACGAAAATGAAAACGAAATTGCGGTATTTCGAAAACGAACCAATTCGAGCGGAATTATGTGGGAAACGGTCGGCGTACGAAAATTCAGTACGAAACACCAACCCACTTTGAAGATGTACATAACCAAACTAACACGTGCATGATTTAGTTCAAGTGCACATAATAGAATAAGGGGTGCGTGACGTAGTCGCCGACACACAAATACAAGTCTGGAAAAAGGAATTAATAGGACATGAACATCTACAGTTCATCGGCATCATCCATGATGTCAGGATCATTTTTCATGTCATTTTCTTCCTCGTGGCTCCGCGATACGGAGTGGAGGATGGAGTCACTGACTCACGACCGTGCGGCGCCACAATACGGGAGTGGAGGGAAGGCGATACAGTATTGGTGGTGGGATACAGGAGTGGTGGTGTATAGGGTTGTTGGCGCTCCTTATTGTATAATGTATATAATTTGACCGCCAAAGTAATCCAAAACAACCAAATCCATGGTGCATCATAGCAAATATATTATTTATGTAACAAGTTCCATGAGTTTTGGTTTTCAAACTTGTTTTGTAGTAAACATAATATTTCATGAAATAAAGTATCTCAAACAATGAAATAGACTACACCATTGCGAACCTCTCGTCGCGCTGATCAAAATGTATATATTATTTGCTATATTTGGATCTATAAATAAAAAGATATGGGAATAGAAAATATATTTTTTTGGCTCTACCGAATTTCTACCGAATTTCGAATACGGTTACATACCAAATATAATGTAGAAAAGTAGAAATCGGTCGAAATAAGCCCATTTTGAAATCCGCTCCGTTTTCGAATTGTCTGTCTAAATTTCGTACCGTTTTCGCATTTTTCCAAAAAAAATGAAAATGGTCGGATTATACGTAGAAAACGATGCGATTCGGTCAGAAATTTCATTTCCGTTTTCAAGCTTAGTTGTGACAGAACTATGAATTTACATATGAATGATGAATTTCATGTCTCAACTACACTCAGTTGTGCACAAATAATATACAAAGCATTCCATGCCAGCCAAATGTGAAAAAATAGAAAACGACCCACGTGATATTTTTGGCTAAACTTTCAGTAAAGAATTACTGCAATCTTACACGGGAATATTGGGGCTATGCAACAATTTACCGAGCAAATTAAATACTTATATTATACACATCAAAGCTACTTTAGCGTGACTTCAATTTTTGTATATTCCTCACGTATATCATTTTTTGAAATAAAAACGAATGGGCAAATGTGGTGTGTGCGCGCGCGCAACAGATGTGTAAACATGTAGAATATGATAGTATGTACCTCTCTAATTAAGACGTATAGTTGCACGTCAAGACATGCTACTGCCCTGCAGCAATGAGGAGACGAGGTGGCATCGTCGTAGTCTTCATGATCTTCATTCATCCAAGTTGAGTGCATGTGAGGTCGTCAGCCCAACCTTGAGGCTCAACACACGGCAATCCTCCATCAATGCCAGTAATCCTGTCGGATGGCCGCAGCCCAAGAACAAGAGCTCCTCCAACTTTGGGGCTGAGATCGCGCGAGCTCCTCAAGGCCGCAGTCCACCGTGTGGAGAACGCGGAGACGAAGAGTTCACAGAATCTGCGGGCGAAGCCCTGTGTTCTCCCACGAGAGCTCCAAGAGCGCCTCGGCGTCAAGCAGCAGCCCCATGTCTTCGCGTGGTCTAGGAGTACGTAAGAAAGCTGTCTCTCAGGCGCAGCTTCTGCAACCGCGGGCAGCAGGCCGACGATAGGCGGATATGTCCCTGTTTTATTACCAGAAGGGAAACTATATATATTGTTCATGTTGGTATATGTTGATGACATTATTGTCGCGAGTTCATCATTAGATCGATGCCACTCTCGTGCTCTTTTGAAAAGATCTGGAACGTGACTTTGCCTTGAAAGATCTTGAAGAATTTCACTATTTCTTGGGGATAGAAGTCAGGCGACTCTTTTTTTTTTTTTTTTTTTTTTTTGGCGAGTCGGCGACTCAAATTTGGACTTAAACTCTCGCAAGAAAGATATGCTGTGAAGGTCTATAGAGCTAGATGTTGTCGTTGTGCCCATCCTCGGTCCGTCCTACCCTTGGCATCTTGCACGCCATCTGAGAATTCTCAGGAGCTTCATCTATTCCTCGGCATGAGACGACACACCTTCTCCATACCGTGCCATGACTCTTTGCCTGGAATGGCTGACAACACCTTGTGGCACAAGGGGATAGTGTTCTGCCAAGCCTCCGGCTATTGCGATTGCAATCGATGTCTCTGCTCGCATGTCAGGCTCCTGATGCATGTCAAGGCCATCCAGAAGATTCCTTGTGTCATGCGGGTGAAGGGTCGGTCGGTACGATAAACCACCTTTGCTCGGCCAAAGATGTCATCAATCCTATGGCGAGGAAGCCTTGGTGGATCGCTTATTAGGGTTTTCTTGTTCTAGGGCGAGGGACGAGTTCGCTGGACCATCCGAAGGCATCTTCAACCAATCGTTAAGGCTACGTGTTGCTCGGGGCCTTTCTCGTTATCTAGCATGGGCGCATGTGCGCGCCAGCTGTGTGTAGACCTCGCGAGACTCTAGCAGATTAGGAGAATCGGTTAAGGGATTAGTTATACATTATTAAAACACTAATTGAGGGTTGAGATAACCCATGTGCTAGGAATTCATCACTACTCCTAGATATTCCAGACATGAAAATAGTGGTCGTGCACTTTCAATGCTTGTCACAAATCCTTGTATTTAATTGTTTGACAGATTATTTCATTAATATTTGTATATATTCAATTGATCGATCTTGATAATCATGTAGACTTGGAGTTAAAAAATGAGTACTCCTTATTATCTATCACTAGACTAAACAGACCAGAGACGTTTCTATTGGTAACCGTCAATGACTGTGAAAAATTGGAGATGGTTTCTTTTATGTAACCTTCTTTATTATTCTTACGAGACCGGGTTGGTGCCTTAGGAGTCGTCGCTATCTGTTACATAACAGAGATGATTTTTGGTTATTAACCGTCTCTATGATTTACTTATAAGTGTGGTGCACCGTCACTATTACTATCCACATCATAGACGTATATTTACACAGACACTTTGTTTCATCGTCACTAATGGACATTGTGAGCCGTCACTAAATTGTTTCTATGTACTAGCATGCAAATGTCCATAAAGACAATGCTTAGCCGACGACAGTGCCGTCAGAAATGTCGGACAAAGAGGATGGTGATGGGTGGGCAGGAGGGATTGTGGCAGCCTGGCAGGGTAAATCAAAAGAAATGGGAAAGAAGATTGTTAAGAGGGGCGGATAATGTATAGTATGTGGACCAAGAGCGTGGACCTCTAGGAGAGGATCATTGGATCAACGTGCATGCAAAAGAAATTCTACAATGACCGTCAGGCTTCATTTCGTCGTTGTCGCTCCATGGGCTATTGGGCTCCACCATGGCTGCACTGTTGAGGTTAGGGGCACCATGGCTGCGCCCGGTGGGGGTGGGGGGGGGGGGGGGCAGCATGGCCGCACCGTGCGGTTGGGGGGAGGGAGGGCACCACGGCCGTGCTGTCGGGGTGGGGAGGGCCAAGACCACCATGGCCATGTTGTCGCTCGTCGGTGCGGAGGAAGGCGAGGTGGTAGGAGCGAGGAAGGCGTTGCCAAGAAGACACAAGCAGGTTGAAGATGACTGGCGCGTGTATGCTAAATTTTAGGCAACTGCCATGGATACATACAATTTAGGACATAATAATAATGCGACAACCTCGGTTTAAGAAGATCAAACATAGACGCCAATACAGTATCCACTAGAGATAACTGCAATCTCCTCGTGATTTAGGCAACCCACTCTTATAAACCAATAAAAAATATATAGCTTGATGCTAAAAACTTCCAGCAATTATTAGATACTTTCAAATTTCAAACTTGCGAGAGCTGTTCCAGCGCCGCCTCACTATACAAGCCAGGGAGGAGCTCGACTGCCTCTCCACCATGCTCAACGGCGTCCTCCTCAACAACGACCCAGACCACCGGACTTGTTTCTTTGAAGATGAAGGTCACCGGCTCCAGTCAGGGCTCATCTACAAGGCCTCTGCCCGCTCTGATCAGCGCAGCGATGCCTTCACTTTCGTCTGGAAGAACTTCGCGCCGCCCAAAGCCAAGGTCTTCGCATGGCTGCTCACCAAGCAGCGGATCAACACGCGCAATATTCTTCACCACAAGCACATCATCGATGACGCCACCTGCCCGATCTGTGGTGCAATGGAGGAGACAGCTGATCACCTCATCTCACAATGCTCGTTCGCCATCAGCTTCTGGGTCAAAATCGGCTGGAACCCAGGAGACATTGCCACGGCAGACAGAATTTGGGAGTCACGCCGTCCCCCTCATGTGGCTAAGCAAAACCTCCACCCTCTCCTCATACTTCTCTGTTGGGAACTTTGGAAGCACAGGAACTCGGTCGTCTTTAACAACCAACCACCGAGTGTCAGCCGCCTCGTGGTCACTTGCAAGGACACGATCAAGACTTGGAGCTGCCGGATTCCTAGAAGATGTGCCTCACAGGCTCAAAATTGGAGTGTAATCTTGGCTTTGTAATCCAATCCTCCCCCCCCCCCTCAATGTGTAATCGATGTAAACTGTGCAAGGCTCTGGCCTTCCACCAGCTTGGGGTTCCCCCTTGCACCTGTGGAATGGAAATTTGCAGGTGGAGGTCTGTTGACACCCCCCCCGAAGTTCTCTCAAAAAAAAAAAAAAAAAAATTCAAAAATAAGATGCAAACCCTTATGCAACAAGTGCGGTTGTATTAATCTCTCTACTACCTACTACCTGGTCTTTTGACTCATAGACAAGATCTCCTCCAATTGTAGAATAATGAATTAGTATAATTATTGCCCATAGTCCACAACCCATAGTATCTTCCTTGTCTTTTAACCACCAGCTTCGATCAAAACTAATAGTTACCTTTTCAATTCTTGTTTCTCTTGCCAATACAGATTGAATGAACTGGAGTTCACAATCAGTCCCTATCAACCTCTCGAACTCAACTTCCTGTAGATGAGCTAAGAAAAACTCATGGGATTTCCATTGGCACGAGTTATCACATAAGTAGTGGTCCTTCTGCACCATGGGAAGGCATATGCATTATTATTCTGTATGCAAATGATATGGCAAGGAAAAAACTAACTGATTACTATATGGAGTGATGGAAGAATAAATTGTGTCACCTTAATATTCGTGTAATGAAACTTTAGGCGGAGGTATCTAATATTGTTGCATTGTGCAAGGAAACTTGCGATGCTATCTCCAAAGGAATGTGGTTCCCCCATTGTAATTTGAACCGTTAAGGATGTGACATGAGGAAGTGACGGAATCCGACCTTTGATTATGTCACTTCTTCGATATATTGTCTGATAAAATTAAGGAAAAGGTCAAAAATAAAAATGTAATAAATGATAAAGTGGAAGAGAAAGCATTGTCAAAGAAAATATAAATTGGACTATGTAAATGGTTCATTTTTATTGTTTTGATTTTTTTAACAATTTTGAGGCAAATTAAATCCGTAGAACAAATTCGAGTGCTTGAATAATTGAGCAAAAATGATCAAAACAATGGCTTGAAAACATAAGACATACCTCTAAAACTTTAAGAGACACTTCAAGACATTTGGTTAGCCCACAACATTGCAAGAGGTGAATGCTAGTATCGTTGCTTTTCTCGCAGTCAAGGTTTCCATCCGAGCACAAGTGAATCTTAAGGGTTTCCACGCTTGCCAAGTGACTGTGAATGTCAACAATATGCAAAGGGTAGTGTGCCTCGAACATGAGATCCTCTAGCCTTGTTGCCGAGACCTGAACCACTTAAGATAGAAGCAATTCTCAACATGAAGAACCTTGAGGCTAGGAGTCCTGAGCTCTAAGGATTGCATATTCCAGATCTGGCATAGGGATAGCTCCAAAAGTGTATCGCCCTCAAGCAGGAGGTCCTCCATCCTAGAGAGGTGAAGATCATTGAGGCGAAGCTTGCGCAGGCGCGGGCAACACACGAGGCGGGAGAGGAGGTGGCCTGCGACAAAGATGTCGGCAAGCGAAACATCTGTGAGGGAGGAGAATACGACAGTGGAAGAAGACGAAAGTAGACGAAGTTTTGCGCCACCCAATTTCAAATGCATGGTCTCGAGCTTCGCAGAGCTAGCTAGGTCATCAAGGGCTATTATCGCAGGAATTGGACGATGCTCCACGTTCTCGTCATTATCGTCATCATAGTCCACGTTCTCGCCATCATGGTCGTCTTTGGGTTGGCGGTATACGTAGGGCCATACCAGATTCATGCGCAGGATTAGAGATTTCACCTCGTGCTGCACAGCATAACGGATCCATCCCCGTGCGGCCTTGTAGACGAAGGACGGCGTCACCCGCTCTTGTATTTTGCGGCCGTCAGATTGAGTTGTGTTGAGCGAGATCTCCAGGTCCTCGACGGCGGCGCAACACCTCGTCGTCGTCGCCGCTTTGGCACGAATCGTGAGAGCGCCGTCCACGAAGGCAACGTACTGTTTGGCAACACTGGCTTCCTTGCACGGCCAACAACTGTCGGAGGTGAAGCGGAGGGCGGCGACACGCGTCGAGAGTGCGTCGGTGCGCACGACGGCCCTCGCGTCCGGCGCAAGCTCCAGGATGCGCACGAGCAGGTCATCGCTTAGGCCGCTGATCAGGTCAACGCCACCGCCGCCGTCGCCGTCACCGCCCATCGTGGAGTAGCCCGTTTGTGTGACGTCCGCCCAATGCAAATTGATCGATGATCTCGCGATCGTCCTTGTGCTGTCTGACCCGATCGAGACGGGTGTCTGCTCCTATACGTCCACGGCACGATAATATAATGCCAGGTCTAGGGAGACGCACACGCACCCGTGACGCGCGTCCAAATTTGTTGACCGGATAAAGGGGAAAACTAGAGCCTTTGTCTCAGCCGATAGGGACTTGGATGCATGTGTCTTTACCTTAAATTAGGACTGGAAAGAAATCGTGATCAATATGTTCCAAATTCATTCCCTAAGATAAAAGCCAATTTCTGACGGAGCGAAGCGGAGACCCGTCGCCAGAGGCTTGGGCCGGAGCGCAGCGCACCAAGTTGTTTCGGGGGTGCAGGGGGCCCGCCCCCGCGGTACGGTACATATACCCTTGTTAGAGTTTCACTGGAGTCATCATCTTGTAAGCCGTCGCATGACGTTCTACTGCTACTCTTGATTATAGTGAGAAGTGTTTGCTGGCTGGCGCCCGTGGTTTTTTCCCTTCGCATTGGAGGGGTTTTCCACGTTAAATCTTGTGTCCCCCTGTGGTTTGATTGTTGTTCCTTTATCATTTGTTCGTCCTAATCACAACAGCTTGTTGGGTAGAGGCGTACTTCCTCTGGAATAGAGGACACTCTAGTTTTTGGGAGGTGCCCTTAAATATATAGTGTATTTAGAGAACAAGAAGATAATATTTTCTTAAATGATAATATATGATTATTTTTTATAAGAAAGGTAACTCATGTAATTGCCATATTTTGTATAAGGACTTTTTTTTTGCGAGGAATTTTGTATAAGGACTAAGAGTTCACCCTTTAACCTTGTGGAATAGAATCAAATTTCAATACATTGAGAAGATAAGTGAGGAGTAGATGCCTCTGTTGACCTCTCTTTTATTTTTGTCTTCAATAAAATGACTAGAATACGTACACAGTATTTCAAGATAGAGGGAGTAGAGCTAACAGCTTCTACAAGAGTTTCTATTAAACAATTGTAGAATCGGCACGCCTAGCGTCCCGACGTCCAGCATCTAGTCTATGTCTGGACGCAACTTCGGTTCGACACACCTGCTGCACCCCGTTCAGTCCTCGGCGTAATAGAAAGTGCGTCCGTCGCACCGCGTAACAAAGGAGCGTGCCTCTGGCCCCGCATCACCGTGCGGTATTGTCGGTGTTTCGTACCCCGGGGGGCGTCACACCAACGAGTAAATTTCTAAGTGTGCTCCCTAATCCGGATGGTGATGAAACACAAACGATTTATCCTGGTTCAGGTAAGGAATGCCCTACGTCCAGCAGAGGGAGAGAACTTGCACCGAAGTGCTTGTACAGGGGTGAATACAAGCTAGTCCTGGGACTTAGGCGTTGTGGAAGAGTGTTGCGAGAGTGTGAGTGTGATGGCGTGCCCTATGCTATGCCCTGGCGCCCCCTTTTATAGGCCAAGGGGAGGCTCAAGGCTACACTATAGTTAGGGCAGTCGTGGGCGTGACGTCGAGGTATGGATGTCCTGTCGAGTCGTCGAGACTGTAGATACTTCCTTTGGTCCGGTTCGAGCCTGTGGATTCATGCTTCCGCCCGGTTCGAGCCTGTAGCAGCGTGGGCGATGATGACCTGCTCGTCCTTCCTGACGTGGGCTGGCGTGGTTGGGGTACGGCTTTGGCGTGGATAAGGTGCAGGTGATGATGGCTTGCCCGGGACCCCGTTGTATGGCTGTCGAGGTGGGATGGACAGGTCACAGCGCGCCCCATGCTCAAGTCACGTCCGCCATCATTCCTCGAGCGGCTGGTGGCCGCCTCGAGGGGTCGAGGACCCGAGCGATGGGACTAAGCAGCGGATTTGGTGGTACGGAGGGTTGACAATTGCATTCAGAGGGGGTGCCGTACGAGGTACAGTGCGCGTCGTGGCGTAACAGTGGTACCTGCCACGCCCGAATCCCGGGTATGGGCGGCAAAACAGTGACAAGTGACTGGCGTACTTCTCACTATTTTGCTCGCTGTGGCCATGGGGTTAGGTGGAGCAGGCGTACCTTTCCCTATTACGAGCCCTGTAGCCACGTGGGTGTCCAGGAAAGTGATCTCGAGTGGCCGGTTCGAGCTCCGTTCGCTCGAGGGGTTTTCGTCACCATCTCGAGCGGTCGCTTGCTCGAGGGGTTTCCGTCACTTCCTCGAGCGGATGGGCGGTTGTATCTCGAGACGGTTTGGTTTAATTGTTTAGCCATGGGCCTGGTCGTGGGCCGGCCCAGTGTGGTGCGAGGAGGTGAATAGGGATTCTCTTTAGTTAATCTTTGGGGTTTAGGGGAGAGCAACACAGGGTTTGCTTACTCCTAAGCCCCTAGATTTGAGACCCTCTAATCTAGGTACCCGACAGGTATAGAAGTCCAACGGTCGTGACGGCCCAGCCCGGTGGCACATCAGGCCGTGCCGGCCTGACCTGGCCCGCACTCCATCAACTGCCATGTTATTTCCTCCCTTCTTATCTATCTCCTCTCTAAGAGCATCTCCAACAGTTCCCTATTTCACTTGCCATCCATCAAATTTTGGCAAAACAAGAAAAATTCCATCTCCAACAGTTCACCAATTGGGTTGCCAAATTATAACAAGTTGCCATCCATCCCAGCTGCGCGTGCAAAGATGCGCACGCGAACTCGAGTGCGTATCGCGGTCCTCTCCGCGCGCGCTACCGGTTCCCGCGCGGTCATGGAAATTTCCGAGCGTTCCCGCGTCTATATTCCGCGCCTCCAGTCCAGTCCGCCAGTCGGTCGCCCGCGTCTATATCTCGATCGGTCTTCCCGAGTCCAGCACGCGCCGCCAGTCCGCTTTCGTAGCCCGGCGTCGCCCGTCCTCCCGCGCGACCCCGTCGTCGCCCGTGGCCGATCAGCAGCAACACGACAGACTTTTGCCATCGCCAATGCAGATTATTTTGTCGCCATCGCACCAACACAATTCAGACTGTGGCCATCGCCATCACAGTTTATTCTGTCGCCATCGCCATCATGATTGCTTCTGAATGTATATCACCTAGAGTTCTATACGATGCTCAAGCGCTAACCTAGTGACAAGGAGATGGAGGCTTCGTATCCTTACCTGCTACGGGAGGAGTAGATGGGGCACCACGGCGTCCTGTTCTTGCGTGCGGCGACATGAAGGCCGTAGAGAAGATCTATCCAGCGGCGGCGTGATGGGCACGAAGGGTCGCGCGATGAAGAAGGGAAAACCGATCGCGGTCACGAAGCGTCTCACGTACCGGTCATCAACCGAACGCTGGTGGGGCTGCCTCTTTTTTTTATTTAGCAAGTTAGATTTACATAACTGTTGGAGATATCTTTTTTTAACTTGCCAAATTATTTTACCAAGTTGCTAAAACTCATCATTTGGCAAATAAGATATGAGGAACTGTTGGAGATGCTCTAACATTGGTCTTACCATTGCGACATATTGATTGCAACATTCATATCTACTTTTGTTATACACATGTGCAAATAGCTAAAACATTTTGAACATACAAATGCAACATACCAATATAGCCATTGCGATTTGCATATGTGCAACATTGAACATCCTGATTTACTTTGAGAACATCCAGATGAAAAAATTGAAACATATATACCTTTGAAAATTTTGAAAGACATATTTGCAACAAAGGGGAGGGAGAAGGTCAAGGCTGCTCAATTTATTTGGTCGTCGGGGGTGGGATCCAGCTGTAGGACCACCTGCAGTGCGTGGTGAGCACCAACACAGCGGCCTTGTTCTCTTCCTAAATTCACCCTCAAATTTCACTATGCAGAATTCCTATTCCTCATCACATCAAAATGCCGGCACATGCATGGAGTACCAAATGTAGATGAAATCAAAAACTTATTGCACAGTTTTATTGTACTTTATGAGACGAATATTTTAAAACTAATTATTCAACATTTAGACAATTTTTACCATATAAAAACAAAATTGCTACAGTGCGCATTTAATGCGCACTGTAGCAAATAGTGCCGAATCGGGGGCACCAATTCGGGAACTAAACAAGGCCAGCATAGGCCTTGGCTCGGTCGGGTGGGCGGCGCGCACTACAGAGGAAGAAAGCAACACACGGCGGGAGCGAAGGGCGAGTGGTGAGGCCCCGGTGTTGGAAGGCACATGACGGGTAGGAGCGCGAGGGGCGAGCAGTGCAGGTGGGGCGGGCGGGAGCGAGGAGTGAGTTCGTATACAAATTGTTGGATTGTTATTTTTCCATATCACATCGGTAATATATTTTTTTCCAAATCTCAAATATTTCTGGTGTCAGGTTTTTTTAATTGTTGTTCCATCAATATATATAAATAATATAAATGAATTGTATCTTTTATGTTATCCTTTTTAATTCTCAGTTACAGGCATCTAAAATATAGCAACTAGCATCTTTTGCAGCAATTTCCATTCACCACTGGCCCCCCATTTCTACAACATGGACATCCTCGGCATGAGTCTGTGCCCCCTGTGCCCAGACTTTCCCCTTCTGCACACATGACTCCACGAGCATAAGAGCAACTCCAAGAGGTTAGCTAAAAATGAATGCTAAATCTCTTGATTTAGCCATGTTGTAAAATACAAAACTCCTCCAAAACAAAGAGTGTCACAACAGTCTAGCTAAACATTTTTCTTTTCTATATTTAAATCAGCCACATCATCAATTATGTCCGATAACCTTGGTCCTCCCAGTATTCATCCGCCGCCAGTTGAAGGTGTTAAGAATTGACCTATTCACGGATTGCCAGATCCGTTTTCCTGTTCCCGATCCCTAAAAGAAGGCGTATAGAAGTTGTAGATTGATCCGTCTCCCCTCTCCATCCTCAAGAACAAGACACACATGAGACATAGATATATGAGGGGAGCATCTCTTCATTAATCATCATAGGTATACACGTAGTCTTTTTATATAGATGTAGCCTCCAGGGCATATATGGCAGCCTTCAAGGCCCATATGGTATGAGCCCATTAATTCTTTAATTAAGGATTTCTTAACACTCCCCCTTGGGCGAATACCATGACAAATACATACCTCATTAAAACTCCAAAAACCCAGTGGGAAAATATATGGAGAAAGAGTACATTATTGTCGCTTAATGCATTTGCATATTATTGCCTCATTAAAAACCTTACATGAGAAACTTCAGGAAAACTCATCAGGAAAAAAGAGTACACCATATGTCTTCTGGACAAATTATAATCTTCTAGATCGTATCATTTTGAATTCTTGAGAGCTCTGGTCAAGAGCTAATACTGTGGGGTAATTCTCCCCCTGAACCTTGCAGAACTGTCCTTCTATGGCAAGAACGCTTCATATGCACATAGAGGCCTAAGAAATATATCACATATATTATAAGGATCATTTTATAATCTGAACCTCATGTCACTTCTGGAACTCATGAAGTAAAAACATAAAGTATATATAAACAATAATCTCACTTTTAGTATAACACCTTCCAGGTATTATTTGAGACCTTCAAAGTCTCGTGAATGACAATCAATATCTTATAAATACTCCCCCTAATCACAACATTAGTTAAGGTCATTCACTCCCATAACATTAATCGTTACACACAGATAGTGCAAGTAAGATCACAAGATTCTGATGATATTTAGTCTTCATGACATTTGTCTCGCCATTCTTCAAGAACATTGAGAATAGAGAATAATATTGAAGAATTTATTACATTCCACCATACATACCTAACGATGCATATTTGTGCAATGGAAGTTGCAATGGCATTCATCTTCGAGATGCAACCAATAATCAATCTTTATGGCATTATAATTTTCTCTATTTATAATAGTCATGACTCTTCTAGGATTGGTTATAAATTCTTTAATACATAGTAAGACATCACAAGTCTACAAAACTAGCACAATGGGGCGTACTGCTAGTAGCACCAAATTTATCATATCATTTTCAGAGGATACTTCAACTCCAAAATCTTCAGGTGGAGAGTGCATTCTACCACAATTCACAAATATGTATGCACTTATAAGAAAAGTTCATGGATTGCGCATGTGATTATATGGTATACTTTTATTTATTTAGTTCCTCTTTTCATTCCTATCTCTCGGGTCATATGTGGGTCTTCCTTCCATATAATTCACTTATTGGTGCATTTAGACATAGTCAAATATTCCTTCAAGGAAAATCCTTCAGGGAGTCGTTAACTTTTCATGGAGATCATTCTTCAAAACACAACATTGGTATGAGTTTTTAGATGTTGTTCTTCATGGATTTTTAGAATCCCGTAACTGCATATTTGATTCATACCATTAGCCAGATTCATTATATAGCGGAACAAACTTTATAAAACTTATGTCGGAGTTGGTCTCTATTTGGACCTTTTGAACCATCGCTTCTCACCACACATTATTCCAATGATGACCCATAATTATCTGAACATCAGGTTCAAGATATTCACTTAGCGACTTTTGGTTCAACCTCAATTGCATATTTTATTTGACCCGATTTGAGAGCTTCGAGCAATCTTGCCATGGACTTTGTTCCGGATCCGGATTCTCACACAAGAGACTCATTTAGCAATTATAGAGGTAAACAAGTGTCGACACATTTTTTTTTCCGACTTAATAACGATCCTCATTATTTCCCAAAATGAAGATCTATTGTTGTTCTATTTTTCTAGCTTTATAGTAAGCGCGCATTGCTAGGATTTTCATCTCCAGGATGAACCTCATCGTGAGGTAACTCACCAACGTGGTGATTTCTCTGCAGGAGTACGAGAGGAGTTTTATCACATATAATGTGAGTTTGCTTCATAAGCATATGCTTTTGACTTAGGCCCCTAGATCTTACTTGTAGGCGTCCCCACATGATTTGATCAAATGCCAAAAAGTCTTGTAGATACAAAATTAATCCCGGGTATATCCACATCTACTTCAGGTAGAAGCATTCATTTGGACTTTAACCAATCTAGTTACTCCTCATCAATACAAATAGCTATCTGGCATTACTCCATACTATACAATAGAGGAGTATAACTAAACAACTAGTTTAGTTTAGATTCGTGCATTTTAATTCATAAATATCAAGGCATTCCACAAAATGGGCATAATCTCCCCCTAATGCCAAGATATTTATTAGCATACTAAAAGTACCCATTCACCAACTTCCAGCGGTGTATATGTATGCTTTGGTGGTGGTTTATTTGGGAAATACCATGCACTTTGTCAGGGGTAATATTGCTATTTTTATATGCAGTGAGCTTGGACTTTATTAATGCAGTTGCATGAATACTGTGTATGTTTCCTTCTACAGGAGTATATCCTCAACTTCTTGTTGAACCAATAACTTCTAGTTAATTATAAACTATTGCTCTGCAAGTTCTTGCTTTCAATAAATACATATGTAGTCTTCTAGACTTATCACCTTCAGTTGCTGATGTAACCCACAATTTAGCCATAATAATCCTTCAGGGGCTAATGCTCACCAATTATTACCATATAAGTTATAGTCAAATATACCCATTATATATTGGCCTTCTAGGTCATACGTATGGGGAAAACCATTAATGGTGACATTGCGTTTTCAGCCGCATTAAACATGGTGTGCATATATGATAGCAAGGTATGGCATTTAGTCATGGTTGCCAAGCATATAAATAAATAAATGCAGAGTTGTTTCATAGTCCAGCTCTTTTCGTTTATTGCCCAAAATTTGACTCAATTATTCATACCATATAGTAAAACTGAGTCATTATATTTAATTGCAACATATTTCATGTTCTATACAAAACATAGCTTGGATCAATTAATTGTTAAGCATGAAGAGAAGCTTTAAAGTAGAACAGATAAGATCAATGATTTTATTCATCTGGGAAATATAATTTTAATGCAAAGTCATTGACTTAGACGAATAAAAAATTGCTTGGCAAGAGCAATGATGACCAATATCCTTCTGGGATAGACTCTCAATTGATAGCGCAATATTCATATGCAAAAGGTATACTATAAGAAACATACGTAGTTGTCAAAATCCATATGGCATTTCATAGCCTAGGATAACTACTATAACAGGTAATATCAAAACTAGCTTTTAGCTTTGTTGTAACATGGGATTTATATTTCTTGCCCGCTTACCATCTTCTGGTAGTTTGCAGGTAGAACTCAATAAATTATATGAGGTGTGATATATACAGGGCTACTGGCCAGTATATTGTCGCATAGAGTAATAATTCCACCTATATTATTAGAGTTAGACAATACAGTAGTTTCCCGCATTCCCAATGTCATTTCAGCAACTATGAGTATCTATAATTTTGAGTTCCGATATGCACTGCAGGGCTTCACTAATCCAAGAAAGGACAAACGATGTTCTTTTTCAGGAAGAAGTATCGTGCTTTCGCACTAACCAGGGAAAATATCCTCAGAATATTAATTTGTTTCATATTCTTTATAGCAACTTCATGTTGCCAAGGGGAAACAATCCTCGATTATCATGATACTCCATGCTTGTTCCGTAGCAGAGATAGGAACAAACACATTGACTTCTGATCTTGTGTTGACATGATATTATAATATTTTTGAAAATATACCTAGGAAAGGTATTATCTCCCCCTCATGGGGTGTTATAAATAAATCCCAAATTCAGGTGTATGATATACCAGCAAGTATCATGCGATGGCTTTCTTCAGGTTAAATAAACCAAAGCATTAGGGAGGGCGCTAGAGAGAGGCAAAGAAAAGGTATAATAGCCATATACATTTCAATTATTTCCTAGAAATTTCCAAGCATGTTTAGGGATATTATCCCTAGGTAATAGTTCAGGATTACTATCCCATATAATATTTATACACAAACAATGCAAGGAAAGCATAAAGCCAATATAAAACTTCCATAAGCTCAATCAATCTCATTCAATAACATATGGAAGATCATAAATATCCAGATAATACACAACCACCACAAAAAATGCTATTATATTTAACTTCAGGTTTTCTTAATAGCAAACAAATGCACCATACACGCAAGTGTGACTAGCCTTGCTTCCACTTCTGGTGGTGAGCGGTATATGAGGGTACAACCATCTAGGCCTAAATGTATCATTCAAAGGCACGACAATGTCCACACCACGATGAATTGCTTGCATTAAACCATAATATGAGCATAGTGATGTTATACAGATAACGTACAAGACAAACGACGACAACTTCAGGCATCACACATGTTGTGTCTAACTTGAACTGTTGTGGTTGCACTATAGCGGTATGGGCCAATATGCCTTCCAGGCCAATTGCGGGGTATGTCGTAAAAAGACTTCTATCTGGAGTTCAAATGGTACGCTTAGCATGTGCTTGTTCAAAAAAAAAAAAAATCAACCAATTTACTAGCATATATATATGTGTAATAATCTTCAGGATTGATCTAGAAGAGCACATTTGCATGGCAACACAGTTTAATAACAAAAAGTATCAGTACTAGCAGAACACATCAGGTGTTATATGAAAAAAAAACTACTAGTACACTTCAGATGATCTACTAGAGATATTAAAATCTACAGGATTTATAATATAACAAATCTAGTAGAATATAAATAGAGAATAGACTGAACGCCGTGGTACATTTATTGTTGTGGACAAATTCATGCCGCGTAGGGCATATAGGCTAAGCCATGACCTGCCTGCTTGATAACTTGCCCACAGGAACGATAACATGTCCTTTGACCTTGCTTGCTTGTTGTTGAATTTGCTGAAGCGTCGCCAGCGACAACGGCAATTGGCCATCATCTAGCCTCGTAGGAGTGCCCTCATGATTGACAAATCATGCCAAGCTCACACATGAATTATAAAAAAAATTTATCAACATGTCAATCAATAGACCAATCCGTGATTAATAGCAATAAAACAAAAGTGATCTAATAATAACCACTTACACGTACGATCTGGGAAACAACCAGATCCAGAGGAATAACCACCACGTCCAGGCCTCCGTCCAGGGTGGGCACATTAGTGACAAGCAGACACGATCCTTGCACAAATGCACAGCTTCTTGTCGATCGGACGACCGTGTTTGGTGATGACATGGGATTGTTTCCACACGTCCTTGTCGGCGGACACGTGACCAGATCAACCCGATGATGAGCCACCGATCTCGCTGCCTCATGTTGTATTGGCACTCCGACGGAAGGAATCAATCGGTGCATCAACGGATCCAAAAATAATAGTTCAGTTTGTGATTATCCACTAATAGATTCAGTGCAAATAAAATAACAAAACACATCTGCTTGCCTTGTTCTTGTACGGCAAAAACTCGACTAGAGTTAATCTAGGTGATTAAATCCAGTAAAGAATGATTAACTAGAAAAAAATAGACAAACCGTAGGTAGCTGCCTCAAGACGAGGCCGAGACCTCCATGTCTGAGGATATGCACGTACGTATATGCATCTCATGTGCCTGTTCATCACAGCGATCGGAGCACTTCACCTGGTGCCGTGGTTGCGTGGGGGGATAGCGTTGCAACGGAAGGCAAATCCTTCCCCGCGTTATCGATGGTGCATGCGCGCCCATGCGTGCGTCGATTGCGAATGACGCTCGAACGTGAGGCATCAGCCGCCAGCCGGTGCGTCCGTGACCGATGAGAAACGATAAGATCAATTCGTCGTTAGCCGTGGCAAACACAAATAGATCTAATTAACGCAGAGATCAAGAACGACTCACCCAGTTGGAAGAGCTGCTGATAACGTGTTAAGAATTGACCTATTCACGGATTGCCAGATCCGTTTTCCTGTTCCCGATCCCTAAAATAAGGCGTATAGAAGTTGTAGATTGATCCGTCTCCCTCTCCCATCCTCAAGAACAAGACACACATGAGACATAGATATATGAGGGGAGCATCTCTTCATTAATCATCATAGGTATACACGTAGTCTTTTTATATAGATGTAGCCTCCAGGGCATATATGGCAGCTTTCAAGGCCCATATGGTATGAGCCCTTTAATTAAGGATTTCTTAACAGAAGGAATCCGAGCGCACGGCACATGCGGGAGTCGATGGGCACGAATAGCGAGTAGGTTTCGCTCGGAAAAAATGGGCAGCGTGAACTGCGGGATAGCCAGCGAGTAAAAATAGAAAACGAGATGGAACGACGGTTGGACTGGTTTTTTAGACCAAAGTAGCTAAATTAGCCTTCACATATGAATTTAGCCAACCTGTAGGAGATGCTCTAATGTTTCACAAGATTAGAGGCGGTCCCAAAGTCAGCCTAAATCCTCCGGAGGATTATACATTATCTTTCCCACATATCGACCAGCAGCTCATCTTGTATACCAGGGCCGTGCACAAGGGTGTGCAACCCGTGTGGCCGAACAGGGCCTCCGATTTTTAGGGGCCCAAAAATAATGGCCTATCAAGTGATTAGGTCCAATACTCAATAGTCAAGTCTTCCTGTGATGAGTTAATGATCACAATGATCTTAGGTGGCGTTGTCCATCGTCGGCAGCCAGGCCAGAAAGTCCGCTGATTTTCCATATCTCTGAACTGTCGATGAGTTGATGCATGTAAATTTGAGATGGAGAGCCATCAGAGCAGGAACCGGTCCAACATCTCCGCTCCTCACCGCTCCCCACCTCCGCCTCCAACACCTCCACTCTCCATCCTCCGGGGCACCCCTTCTCCCACTCCCTCCCCAACCTCGTTCTGTGGATACGATCTACGATCCACCGTTTGGTGGGACGTTCGAGAAACAAGACAAACCAAGGACACGGCGGTGACGGTAAGGGCGTGTTACGACCGGACGTTCGAGAAACAAGACAAACCGGGGACAACAAGGTTTACCGTGTTCAGGCCGCTCGGAAGCGTAATACCCTACGTCCTGCTTCTCGTGTTATGTTGTATGATCAAGTGTCGGGTTACAAAGAAGCGCTAAGCTCTCTAGGTTAGGTTGCCAGAGAATAGCCTGCGTTCTAGGGGGTCCTTGGCCGCTTTATATAGCCGAGCAGCCAAGGGTACACGGGATGTGGTCGGTTACATCAAGTCGTGCCCTAGGAGGACTCTATCTGACCTAACCGACTAAGTCTACTTGCGGAACAAGCATCCTTGTGCGCGATCCACCTCCTGGTCGGTTGCGGACCACGTCCTTGTCTTGAAGTCCGGCCCACCAGCCTGGTCGGTAATGGGCCGGGTCTTTGTCTGGACCGGGCCGTCTTGCCGAGCAGCCCTGGAACTGTCTATGGTGGTATACCGGATTTATACCCCCCAAAGCTAGTCCCCGAGCACTATGTATCTTGAGGGAAGTCCGTCGTCTTGACCCGTGCTGAGCAGTGTAGATGCAGACCACGTTGAGTGCTGGCGATGATGTGCCGAGCACGTAGTGCCGACCACGCGTAGTACTGACCACGCATAGTATTGCCAACCACGTATAGTGCCTACCACCGTAGTGTCGACCACGTGCAGTACTGACCACACATAGTGCCAACCACGTTCAGCCAAGCAGGTTTCCCGAGCAGTCTGTGTCCGACCACTGCTATGTCAAGGAAGCCGTTGATCTTGTCGAAAGATGCATGGTGCTCAAAAAGAAAAAAGATTTTTTTTTCTTTTTAATTGTCTCGAGACGTGGGCCCACGTTGACACATGACGAAAAAGTCGTGGCGGTGCGCAACGTAAGCCGGGTAGAGTAAAAATCAACAGAACTATATAGGAAACAATAGGCCCTAAGTCACCGCGAGGTGACGTGGGCCCACGTAGTCCCCAAGTTCGATGGAAGATAGTATATGTTTCATTGAACTTTTTAAGAAAAAAGTCCAAAATAGATACCTACGGCCCTCTCGCTTAGGAAACAGAAAGCAAAAAAATTCCCGAGACCAAAGATATAGGCATGCATCAAAAAAGGGCTAACAGGAACCGACCGGGCGGTCCCGGGATAAAAAATGAGGCCCACGTGCGGTGCCAAGGGAACCGGGCCCATTTAAAAATTTACCGGGAATAGTAAAAAATCGGCAACCGCACGTGGAAAGTACGGCCCATGGGACCGCGGCCCACTCGGGTAAAAAAATGGGGCGGTCCACTTGAGTCAGAGGGGGTCCAACCCTAGAAGTCAACCGGACGTCATCCGGAGACTATAAATAGCATACGCCGCCAGGGGTAGACGGTTCCGCACTCATTGCAGTCGCAGTCGAGTAGTTTCTCGAGCTCTCCGCATTCCTGCGCTCGAGAGAGAAAACCGCTGCCGCCGCCGCATTTCGCCGCTAGATCCACGCCGCAGCAGCCGCCGGCGGGGGCAACCATTAGATCTGGTGCCTGCACTCGCTCTGCGCCACCACACCGCGTAGATCTAGCCGCCGCCACCGCTCATCCCGCTAGGGTTTCGCCACCGCCGGAGATGGGAGCGAAGCGGTCGACCAAGAAGGCTGCGAATGGGGCGGAATCGGCGAGGCGCGGGCCGGATTGGCACCAGTCCACCTCGAGCTGGGAATCGCTGAAGTCGCTGGTGGATAACGGCTTCCTGCCGCCATTGGAGATGGGCGTGTACAGGGAGCCGCGCGGCGAGGACGAGCCATCACCGAGGCCTGGTGAGTTTGTTGTCTTCGAGGACTTCGTGCCTCGTGGGTTGGGGCAACCAGTAAACGGGTTCCTGCGGGACCTTTGCATATGGTGGGGTATTTCCATATGCAACGGACCCCAACTCCATCTTGACAGTATCGATTTTCATCGCATACTGTGAAATGTTCCTGGGCATCCCCCCTCATTTCAATCTATTCCGCCACTTCTTCGTGCTCCGGAAGAAGGGGGTAGAGACTGGGGGATCCCAGGTTGCCGGAGGATGCTATATTCGGCTCCGGGACAATCTGGCAGCATCGTGGCTAGGGAGCAGGTTTAATTCTGCGCCCAAAGGATGGAACAGGCGCTGGTTCTACATGAGCCAGGATGTTACCATGGGTAGAAAAGTCCCCTGTGACATCCACCAGATCCCGGAGGCCAACCCTAGGTGGTCAGAGCCGCCCCCATGTCGGTGATGACCAGGTCAAGGAGCTGCTAGCCATGATCAATAACCAAAAAGTAACTGGGGCTTTAGTGGTTGGAATGTGGTTGGTGCGACGTGTGCAACCGTGCAAAGAGAGGACCAATCCGCTGTGGCAATACAGCGGTTTAGAAGATCCGTCACGGGACACAATGGAGAAGCCTGGTGAAGGATGGGCTCATCGCATACTCTCATTTCTGTTTGAGAAGTATGATCCCAACACTTCACTGCCAGTTTCCAAGCAGATTCCATACCGTCTTAGCATCCCCCACCAGAGGTAAGGATATGTGATCAACTTAATTAAATTGAAAATATCCTGATCAGGAGATTATATGCTGACCACCTTGACATTGTGTGCGCAGGGGCGAAGTGATCGTATTTCTCCTGTTCCGGTGGAGCAATGGCCGAGGGCGATGCCCTTCGTGGTCAGCGGCGTCCGGAGAGGACTGCCGACCAGGGTGAGGAGGAGGACCTCAGCCCTGATGATGATGATGATGAGGACGAGATCGTGGTGGGAACGACCACCAGGGGGCAATGGCGCGCGGCAATGAAGAAGCCGGCCAGTGCAGCCCCCAAGGATAAGGAGAAGCCGGCCAACCTTGGCACCGGGGGCAAGTTGAACCTCGGCAAGGAGGCCGGCGCCGAGGTCGGCAGCAAGAGGCCGGCCCCGGACAGCCCGGTGTCGTCGGACTCCGACGACACCATCACCATCGCCGAGCACCGGCGGAAGCGCCAGGCGCGCGCCGGGGATGGGAGTGGCGGCTCTAAGTCGCCCCAACCAGCGCCGCGGCGGTCGCCGCGGAACACTGGGCCAACCCCGGCTCCGAAGCCGAAGGCTGCCGCCGCCCCCTCTTCACCAGCACCGGAGGCGGCTGCCAAGGACAGCGCCGAGCAGTCCCCGGGCGGGAGGCAGGTTCCGCCCAAGTCAGTCCCCAAGCCCAGCGAGAGGTCTGGGAGCGGGGCGCCGAGGAGTGGCGGCGTGCCCAAGTTCAAAGGCGGCTTTTGCCGGTAAGTAGTTGTGTACTTGTAGTTATAATTTCGTGCGGTGAAAATCAGCAGTGTTCATGCCGATTGTCTTTATGTAGTCGGCCGAGTACAGGCCCCACCCAAAGCTCCACCGGGACTGCAGCCATGCCGCCGGCGGCGGGGGAAGCGTCGGGCACGGGGACCCAGCAAGGCGAGGCGGATGCCACCAGTGCTCCGCCGCATGTGGAAACGCCTCGGGCTGAGGAGCCAGCGGCGGAGGATAGGGTCCCATCGCCGGAAGCCACCCGTCGCTCCGCCAGGGCGAGCCCGGAGCCAGAGCCGGCCACCCCGGGGCCAAGCGCGCAGCGACGGCGGAGAGCCAGCGCGCAGCGGAACCCGCGGCGGCCGCTCGGCCCTAGTCCCCGTCCTCCCCTGTGGAAGAGATCCACAGGGAGCCACCGGCGTCAGCACCCGCCGCCTCCTTCCCTCCGAACCGAGTCATGATCTCAAGGCTGGTGGGGAAGGAGTGGTAGTCGTATGACGAGGTGCCGGAGGTGGTGATGGAGGAAGGTATCAGGGAGGCCCTGGAGCTGCTCACCTCCCGGATCCAGGTATAGTGGTTCTTGCCCTTGTGGTGAATTGGTGTGCGGAGCACGTATTGACTGTCCTGTTTTCAATAGACCCTGCAGAGCACCAATGCTCAGCGTGCGCGGACCATTCAACGGTTCGCGCCGATTGATGAAGAATGCAGGATCCTCCGGGAGGAGAAGGCCAACATGTTGGCGCAGCGCAGTCTATGAGACCCGGCCGGGCCGACAAGGAGGCCGCCGGCCGGCGCCGGAGGAACAGTGGCCGAGCCGGAGGAGGGCCGACAAGGTATGTGGCCGTGTCCTCGCAACCAAACTAAACATGGTTGATTGCCATAGAGATATGATGATTTCTTCCTCTCGCATTAGGGCCGGAGGAGAAAGGCCGCGGCCTTGGAGCGGGAGAAAGCCGCTCGGCCAAGCGAGTTGGAAACCGCCCAGAGGAGCCAAGGCCGACGCTGCCCGGATTGCGGAGCGATCGGTAAGTTGTGGAACTTAGATCAATTGTATGATTTGTCCGCCATGTACCTTGGATCGAACAAAGTGCATGTTAACTACTTTGTTTGTATTTAACAGAGACGCGGGATCGCCGTCTGACCCAGTTCCAATGTCTGCGGGACACATGCGCCTACCTTCAGAAGAAGGTGGACCGGATGACCGAGCACATCAAGCCGGTTCTCCGTGCCGTCTTCCCGGAGGAGGTGCACCCGGCGGACCCGGCTGGCGAGGCGACGCTCGTGGCGGATCAGTGCCAGAGGCTGTGGCCGGCGCTGCAGGACCTCGTCGCACGGGCGGGCACTTACGCGGTGTCCACGGCGTTGGCGGTGGTCCGTTCGAGGGTGGCGGCGGCGAGATCCGGCCACCGTCGCGCTTGGGATCGCCGGAACTCGCCGACGCCGCCGCCGAGGAGCTCCGAACCACCTTCATCCCCCGTCGCCGAGCGGTTGGTTGGCGATATGACTCTCATTGAAGATCCCGCAGAGGAGGAGGAGGGTGGTCGGTAGGGCCCTTTGTTTTAAACTTTTGTATTTAAAACTTGTATATAAGTGGTGCGAGCACGGGGTGCTCGAAACAAAACTTAAGGCCGTACTAAGATGCAGACAAGTTAGGCATACTTAAGCGGGTGATAAGTATCTTGCCGTTTGTATAGTTTTCGTTAGGCATAACTTAGATGCGTAACGTTTAAAAATCATGTCGACAAATAAGTTTTGCGCCCACTCTCGAAGCGATTAGCTCCGTCAAGATGACAAAGGGACGCACTAGTGAACAGCGCGGTACGCCGGGATCACTAGGTACGATCCTAAGTACCTATTAGAGGGTGCCTGCCGGATCTCCTAGTGCCGTGTAGCGTGGAGCTGTAGCACATCGACAGAGGACCGAGACGCAGGACCTTATCGAATCGTTCTCGGCGAGTAAAACGCAAAGTTTAGATGTGACTTATGCAGGGCGCATGTATGCAAGGTGGTGCGAAATTTCAGATAAGAAATTGCAACAGGACGAAAAAAGAGACAACAAAAGAGGAAACTTTGTTAATAGAGGAAAAAGTACAAGATACATATCTTCATGGGTAAAAGCGTATGAGCATCTCTATGTGCCAAGAATTTGGCTCTTCGACTCCATCTAGTGTCTCCAACCGGTACGATGTTGGGCGTGTTACAGCCTTAATTCTGTACGGTCCTTCCCACCTTGGTGATAGCTTGTGGAGGCCGGCCGTATTTTGAATACGGCGGAGCACGTGATCGCCGACCACGAACAATCGTCCTCGGACGTTGCGGTTGTAGTAGCGTCGTACCGTAGCTAAGTACTTCTCAGTCCGAGCACATGACTCAAGGACCTGCTCTTCCTTAGCGACTATGTCCACCTCTCGAGCTTCGTCGGAGGTGGCTTCATCGTGGTAGGCTACCCGTGGTGATTGGAAAGCGACCTCGGCTGGTATGACAGCCTCTGAGCCGTACACCATAAAGTATGGTGAGACTCCCGTGTTGCGGCTGGTCTGAGTACGCAGTCCCGGACCACCACCGCGGATAACTCTTTGAGCCATCGGCCGGGTTTGAGTTTGGTGTCAACCTGGAAGACTCGTTTTTGAGTGCGTCGAGGATCATTCCGTTAGCACGTTCAACTTGTCCGTTAGCTCGGGGTGAGCGATGGAGACGTACTTGACCTTGATCAGGCTATCATCGCAATAATTGAAGAATGCATCACTTGTAAATTGCGAGCCTAGATCGGTGATGATGGTGTTCGGGACACCATATCTGTGGACGACCTCGTCGAGGAACCGGACTCGCCTTCTCGGCCGTGGCTTTTTTGACCGGTTTGTATTCAATCCACTTGGAGAATTTGTCAATAAGCACGAAGACATTGGTGTGGCCACCGGGAGCTGGTTTGAAGGGGCCGATCATGTCCGGTCCCGGCATGAGAAGGGCCAAGCAGCTGGGATTGTTTGTAGATCATGTCTTTGGGACATGAATCTCGCTTGGCAAACATTTGGCGGTTTACGCACCGTCGTACGTAATCTTCGGCGTCGAGAACGGCGGTTGGCCGTAGAACCCGCCCGGTAGGCTTTGCCGACCGGCGTCCGGGGACGCCGCATGGTTACCACAAGTACCTTCGTGGATGGCTTTAAGAAGCTCGATCCCCGCCTCCCGAGTGATACACTTCTGGAAGATAATGGACTTGGGTGCCTTGCGCATCAACTCGCCATTGACCATAGCGTAGGCCTTGGCTCTACGGACCAGCTGTTGGGCAGCAAGTTTGTCCTCCGGGACAAGGTGGTCATTCAAGGTATTTGATAAAGGGCTCTCTCCAGTCTTCCTGAGGAGGCGTCGCCTGGTCGGCTGACTCTGTACCTTTATCATCTCGCGCCGCCGGGCCGAGGAGACCATCGTCGTCCTCAACGTTGGCGTTCGAGCGGTGTGGTCGTAGCCGACCACCGAAGTAGGTTCGTGTGTGTTCTACCCGATCCGGGATCGAAGGTTTGATTAAGTCTTGAACAAAAACACCGGGGGTAACTTGGCACGGGATGAGCCCGGCTTGACAGCTCGTCGGCTCCTACGTTCTTTTCGCGGCGGACGTAGATGAATTCCAGTCCATAAAACTTGTTCTCAAGTTTGCGAATTTCGGCAACGTAGGCGTCCATCTTTTCGTGGATTGTATCCCAATCTTTGTTGACTTGCTTGACGACTAAAGCAGAGTCCCCATAGACCATGAGTCGCTTGATGCCAAGTTCAACGGCGATACGAAGGCCGTGTAAGGCTGCTTCGTACTCGGCTACGTTGTTGGATGCTTTGAAGTGGATACGCAAAACGTACTTTATCGTGTCCTTGGAAGGAGAGATAAAGTAGACACCAGCCCCAAAGCACCATCGATTTTAGGGAGCCGTCAAAGTACATTGTCCAAGTACTCGGCATTTGAATCGGCGAGGGTAGGCCGATGTCCGTCCACTCCACGATGAAGTCGGGCGGGGCACGGGACTTCACCGTCCGACGGGCGTGAAACCGGAGTGTGTACTCGGACGGTTCTAGCGCGTATTTCACGATCCGACCACCGGCGTCTCGGTTGCGGAGGATGTCGCCAAGTGGTACGTCGGTAACGACCGTGATTTTGAAAGCTTGAAAGTAGTGGAGCGGCTTGCGTTTGGTGATCGAGGAGTGCATACAAGAGCTTTTGTACTTGGTTGTACCGCCGCTTGGACTCGCCGAGCACTTCGCTTATGTAATATATGGGGCACTGGACTCCATAGACGTGTCCTTCCTCCTCACGCTCGACTACTAACACAGTGCTGACCACGTTGGTTGTTGCAGCTATGTATAGGAGCAACTCCTCGTCCTGCTTAGGGACCGTCAGGAGTGAAGGAGAGGTGAGGTAGGCTTTGAGCTGTTTAAAAGCCTGGTCGGCCTCCTCGGTCCATTCAAACTTTTCTTTGGCTTTGAGCAGTTTGAAAAAGGGGAGTCCTTTTTCACCCATCCGAGAGATGTATCTGCTCAGAGCGGCTAAGCACCCAGTGAGTTTTTGGATGTCCTTGACGCACCGGGGCGGTCGTAATTTCAGGACGTCGGCTACTTTCTCGGGATTTGGCTTGATACCCTCCTGGCTGACCAGGTGGCCGAGAAGGATACCGGATGGTACTCCAAAAACACACTTGTTTGGGTTGAGTTTCCATTGAAACTCGTTGAGTTTGTTGAAGGTGCGCTCCAGATTTGTGATCAGGGCGTCCGCCGTTCTTGATTTTATCACCACGTCATCTACGTAGGCCTCAACAAGATCATCGGCGATCTCTTTCTCGAGGCAGGACTGGATAGCCCGTTGGTACGTAGCTCCGGCGTTTTTGAGACCGAATGCCATGGTCGTGTAACAAAAAGCACCGAAGGGGGTGATGAAAGCGGTTTTTTCTTGGTCCTCCTTTTTAAGGGCTATCTGGTGATACCCGGAGTAACAGTCAAGAAACGAGAGCAACTCGCAACCGGCGGTAGAGTCTACGACCTCGTCGATCGAGGAGATTGAATGCCCGCTTGGGGCAGTGTTTGTTGAGATCCGTATAATCAACGCACATCCTCCACTCTTTATTCTTCTTTTGAACAAGCACCGGATTGGCTAACCAATCCGGGTGGTACACTTCTTTGATAAAGCCGGCGGCTAAAAGCTTGGCTACTTCTATTCTAATAAGCTCCTTGCGGTCACGGGCGAACCGGCGCATCTTCTGTCTGACTGGCTTAGCAGTCGTCTTGACATCGAGGTAGTGCTCGGCCTTTTCCCTGGGAACACCAGGCATATCGGAGGGTTTCCATGCGAATATGCTGATGTTTTTCCGAAGGAATTGGACGAGCGCGTCTTCCTATTTAGGGTCAAGGTCGGCTCCGACTTTGGTGACTTTGGAAGGGTCCTCGTCGGAGAGGCGGACCGTCTTCGCGCTCTTCACCTTGTTGGATGGGCGCCGACCAGATCCAATAGGTTGCTCGAGCTCTGCGGGCGGAACGTCGTCGACGCCCAAGCTGGTGTGCTGCAAAGCGTGTTGCAGGTCTTGGAATTCTGCCGCGGCGTAGGCGGCAGTCTCGCACTCTCGAGCCATGAAGACGTTGCCACGTAGGGAGAGTGTTCCCTGCTCGGTGGGCATCTTCAACACCAAGTAGCCATAGTGGGGGACAGCCATGAACTTGGCGATACCAGGGCGGCCCAAGATGGCGTGGTAGGTCCCTTCGAAGTCGGCCACTATGAAGGTGATGTGCTCGGTACGAAAGTGCTGCTTGGTCCCAAACTGCACGTCGAGGGTGATCTGCCCGAGTGGGTAAGAAGGCTTTCCGGGCATGATGCCCCAGAACGGTGTGTCGTACGGCTGCACTTGCTCCTGCGGTATGCCAAGTGCCTTGAAGGCTGGGTAGAATATGATGTTCAGAGCACTGCCGCCGTCGACCAGCACCTTCTCGAAGCGGATGTTGGCTATCAGTGGGTCGAGGACTAGTGGAAATCGTCCGGCGTCCGGGATGCGTGCCCACATATCTTTGCGGCTGAAAGATATGGGCTGCTCGGACCACGCTGGAAGCTTGACATCAGCTACGAGGCCATCGGGTTCTTGTATCGCGATGATGGCGCGAGTCAACAACTTTCTGTCGCGGCTTGTTTCGAGTCCGACTTTTCCGCCAAAGATCACGCCGGCGAAGTTCTTCTCAGCTTCCTTGAAGGTATGGCGAGGGTTGACATCTCGCGTGTCGTCCTCTTCTTCTTCTTCTTCCGGCTTGTCGGCGGGCTTGCTCTTGGCCTTGGGGTTGGGTCGAGGCCTCTTAGAAGCGGACTTGATGAGAGCGTCCGTCAAAACTCGGCACTCGCCCATGGTGTGACCTTTGCCAGGATGCCGAGGACAGTCCTGGGCAAAGATTTTGTCGAGCACCTCATCCCCGACTGGCTTCTGCCCCTTAACCGCGTTGATGGCGTTGTCGTTGCGGTTTCGGTTGCGTTTGCCGCCGCCGTAGTTGTCCTGGCCACGCCGCCTGAAGTTCGGTTCGTTGTCGCGTGGACCAGATCCGCGGATGAAACGCTGGTTGTTGCGGCGCTCCTCTTGTCGGCGCGGTGGTCGGTCAGCATCGCTCTCGTCGTCGGAATTGTTCCGACGGTAATTGCGATCTGACGGGCCATCGTCACCCCTGTTCAGGCCGTCGTCCAGGAGCGTGTAATCGTGCGCGATGGCGAGTAACTCCTCCATGGTTTTTGGCTGTCTGAGGAGGAGAGCCTTTTGGAGGTCTCGGCCACGTGGTTGGACCAGGCCATCGATGAAAGCTTCGACGGCTGTCTCCTGAGAGATCTCTGGTACGCGATTCCACTGGTCCGAGAAGCGCCGAATGTACTGCCGTAAGGACTCCTTTGGACGAAGGCGAACCTGCTTTAAGGCATACTTGGTCCCTGGTTGGACACAAGTAGACTTGAAGTGGTCGACGAAGACTTGGCGGAGCTGCGCCCAGCTGTGGATGGAACCGGGTTGTAGCCGGAGCAGCCAGGTGGTGACCGTATTGTTGAGCACAACGGGGAGGTAGTTTGCCATGACGTACTCGTCGCCCCCTGCTGCTCGGACGGCCACCTCGTAGAGCATGATCCAGTGGGCTGGATCTGCTTTGCCGTCGTACGCCCGGATCTCCGAGGTACGGAAATTTTTAGGCCATATGACTGCCTTGAGCTCCTCGGAGAAGGGTGGGATGCCGCCAATGTTCCGGCGTGCTCGGAGGCGCTCATCTATCCGTTCTCGGAGGTCCCGACGCTCAGGTTGGATTACTTCGTCGTCTTGTCGGCCCCGGTTGCCTTGCTGGCGATTAGGGCGTCGTCGATTGTTCTGAGGACGTGCACGTCGTGGAGCTCTGCCGGGCTGCTCGACACGGTCGTCGTAGTCCCCGCGTCTCCATAGGCATATCTCGCCGTTGTGGGACGAATTGTCCCCTCCACTCTCAACTCGCCGCTCACGTCGATTCCGGTTCGCCGAGAACGGCGGGATCGGTAAGAGCTGGCCATGGAGCCCATGGAACGAAGATCGTTCACTTGGTCCCTCGGCCGCCGCGAGGAATTCCGGATCTCGTTGAGTCCAGGGGTCTCGGGGGGAAGCTGCTTCAATTTCTCCATTGCCACAGCAATGTTTGCCGTGGGGGTCTCGTGGACCACTGGGTCGCCAGCACCGTCGAACTCGGGGTTGAGGTTGCGACGCCAGGGTCGGTGCCGTGGTCCGGCGCCCGCGTTGGGACGGCCCTCCTCGGCAATGCGTCGTCGGGCGCGATCGTTGTTACGATCTTCCCTTGCTTGCCGCTGGGCGTCCGTCTCGTTTGGAGCCGGGGGCTCGTCATTGCTGACCATCAAAATCGTTGGTCCGAAGCCGGGCGGATACTTGGGGAAATCCAGCGCGCTGCCGGGGGTTTCCGTCCGGTGGTCGGGAGTGATCAGCGTGTCCTCTGCGGTCGGATTGAGCTCCGTATCCATTGGATAGTCTTCGTCCGAGGAGAGGTATTCAGTATAATCAGGAGAATACAGCGCGAGCAGATCGGAGACAGTTGGGGAGTCCGGGTTGGCATCCTGAGACGGATCCCCAAGCTCTCGAATCTCCACCATCCCGATTATGTGAGCGGGGCTTCTCGGGATGGTATCCTCGATGAGAAGCGTGTCGAACTGTCGCTCGATGTCCCTTGCGTACGTCGACGCCGCGTTGTTCAATCCGAAGGACAGAACGGTTGGATCATGCGGCGGAGCACTTGGATCTGCCGCGAGTGGTTCGCTTGGCGGAGCACGACCTTCACGGTTTTGCCGAGCTGGTGCTCGGCGGTTTTGTCGTGCTTCGATGAACTCGCTCAACCTAGGGAGAGGAGGAGCATTGGCTCTGTGCTGGATCTGCCCAATATGCGTCATACGGCGGTCCCGGGCCGGGATCTAACCAACGGGGACTCCTAGCCGATCCGGGGGCAATAGATTGAGCAACGGGTGGGACGGTTGTTGCCGACGAGATCGCCGCCGCGACGAGCGTAACTTCGCCGACGTGGTTGGACGGGTGTGAAATCGAAAAGTCCGGCCCCTTGCGGATCAACTCTGCGTGGCTTCAACTAGCTTCGTGATCTCGGCCAATCCACGGCCCCGTTGGTCAATGAGATCGATAGATCCGAGTTGTCGATCGGCTTTCTTTTGTAGCAAGATAGCCGATCGACAAGTGCTCGGAGATCCGTCGTATCCGCCGTTGCCGAGGGCAAGGAGGAATCCTGCGCGGCGGGTACTGCGACCGGCGGCGAGGCGGTTGGCGCTGTGGCCTGGCGAGCGGATGGTGCTGGGACCATCTGCATGGTGGGCGGTGCTGAGACCGTATGCCCTGCGAGCGGTGCTGAGACCGGCTCGGACGCTCCCGTGGAGGTGAGGGGCGCCATCATCTTGGTGGTCCAGGTGACCGACCCGAAGGTGAAGGCGTCGCTGGCCTCGAGATCCATGGAAGCGGGGAAGGAAACCATCTGGATCGCCTTGAGATCGAAAACTCCACCCCCTACCTGGCGCGCCACTGTCGATTACGGATAACCGGCAGTCCACCACGGGGTATCCCACGGCGGTGAGTTTCGGTAAGGGCGTGTTACGATCTACGATCCGGACGTTCGAGAAACAAGACAAACCAAGGACAACAAGGTTTACCCTGGTTCGGGCCGCTCGGAAGCGTAATACCCTACGTCCCGCTTCTCGTGTTATGCCGTATGATCAAGTGTCGGGTTACAATGAAGCGCTAAGCTCTCTAGGTTAGGTTGCCGAGAGAATAGCCTCGCGTTCTAGGGGGTCCTTGGCCGCTTTATATAGCCGAGCAGCCAAGGGTACACGGATGTGGTCGGTTACATCAAGTCGTGCCCTAGGAGGACTCTATCGACCTAACCGACTAAGTCTACTTGCGGGACAAGCATCCTTGTGCGCGATCCACCTCCCGGGTCGGTTGCGGACCACGTCCTTGTCTTGAAGTCCGGCCCACCACTGGCCGGTAATGGGCCGGGTCTTTGTCCGGACCGGGCCGTCTTGCCGAGCAGCCCGGAACTGTCTATGGTGGTCGGATTTATAATGGGCCGGTGCGGGTGGTACTTGTATGATGCGGACTCAGGCGGGCGTTGCCTCAGGTCGGGAACATTTTCCCCGACGGCGGCTTGGGGTCGATTTGGACTCCCGGGCACCGGATGGGGATGGCAATGTTGGCACCGGCCATCTCGACAAGTCGTCCAACCCGCCCTCCCACCGACTGTCGACGAAATATCGGCGATAGTCCGACCAGGGGTATGCCCTGACCGGTAATGGATTGGCGGAAGGCGTACGAGATTGCAAACAAGACATAAACAAGGAATAATCACACGAGGTTTACCCAGGTTCAGGCCGCAAGGATGCGTAAAACCCTAGTCCTGCTCTCTGTTTCGATTATGGATGTGGATGTGTGAGTCTGTGCGTTACGCCCGATTTCGTGTCCCTAAAAGGGGGGTCCTTGCTCTCCTTATATATCACGGGGAGCAAGGTTACAAGTTGGATCTAGCCTATCTGGTACTAAGTTTACGTGCTTCACAAGGCTTTGATCATGTCCTCCTCCTTGTCGATCTTTGATAATCTTACCCATTTTAGGTTGTCCGACCAGCTTAGGCCGATCGGTCTTGAAGTTTGATGGGCTGGTCCAGTCGTCTTGTCCAGGCCCGATGTAGGCCGTGAGGGTATATGGGGTTTATACCCCCACAGCTAGTCCCCGAGCATCATGGATCTTGAGGGAAACATTGTCTCGCTTGATCATGCAAGAAACGAGTGGTCGGACACACGTTCGACATGTGGTCCGAGCAGTGCTGGAGGACCATCTTGTGTTTCCGACCAGTTCGTTTTACTTCTGATCGACGTTAGATATTGATTGAAAGATTTATGATGCTCCTGAAAAATAAAAAAGAATTTTGAGAGGGCTCTAATCCGGAGACGTGGGCCCACGTTAGTGTGTGATGTCTGCCATCACATGGTATCTGCAGTACTTGATCATAGCTTAACTTAGCTTAGTTTTGAACTAAACCTTGTTGTAGAAAAGAGAAGGGAAAAAATCAGGCCGAGTCATGCAAATGACGTGGGCCCACGTAGTCCCCGAGGTTGCTGTAAGATAGTATATGTTGCAGCAAGCTCTGAAAAAGGATCTAGCCCATGTCACCTCTTAGGTGACGTGGGCCCACGTAGTCCCCGAGCCTGAGATGAGGTGGAACACGTTATGTCAGGATCTAAAAAAGATGATATGCTGATGATATCTTGCTTTATGTGTTTCCGACCACTTTTTAAGTGAGACCGAGCAGGCCAAATTTCATTTGGGCTGGTCGGTTTTAACCATGCCATGACTTCGTCGTGATCAAATTAAGACAGCTTTGCTTCTTAATTCAGTCCCCAGCGAGGCTGTGAGACCATGGTTGTAAATATAAACCCAATAAATAGCTTTGCTATTTGTGTGCCAGAATAACCGGTATCATTGGCAAAAAGTCCCAGCTCAGCTGACAGACTGTGTGGGTTGAAATGTTGGTGCTATCCCACGACTTAGTCGTAGTGGGTTGGAACAGCTTTGCTGTGAACCCAGTCTTACTTAGCAAGGCTTTTAAGACTATAGCTAAAAAGTCAGACTTAAATGGTCGTCAATAGCTTTGCTATTGGACCAGCTTCCAGGTTGGCTGGTAAGCTGTGCGTCTGTCTTAGGATAAGTTTTTCTCTGATGTCAATTATCCTGTTACATAAAAGCTAATTGGTGAGTATGAAAGGAAAACTAACCGAAGGCCTTTTGTTTGAAGTGGGCCTAGTTTCGATGGCCCACTTAAAGATAAAAAACCCTAGCACGGTCGAATAAAACTTCCGTTCCGCCATCACTTGGGTTCTCTCTTTCCACTGCATTTGCCCTTCCTGTAGCGAGTTCATTCTACCGCCTGCGCTTCGTGCCTAGGGTTAGCCATCGGAGTAGCTGTGTGCTTGCTTTCCTGGGAATCATGACGAAGAGACGGCAATCTGCAGCAGAGAAGAAGAGGGAAAAGAAGGAGCAAAGGGAGTATGAGAAGTAGATGATGCTACTTTGGTCGCCTACACAGTCAACAACTGCTTCGTTGAATGTCTTGGCGGATGGCGGTATGATTCCGCCGGCGTCTTTTGGAGTGTGGCGTGCACCCCCGCGAGGTGAGGCGTTCCCTCGTCCTTATGATGGCGAGATTGTGGTTTTTGAGGATTACTTTATCAGGGGATTGGGTATCCCGATTCATACTTTTCTGGTAGAACTGTGTATCCTTTGGAAAATTTCGATCTGCAATCTGCATCCAAATTCCATTATGACGATTGTTCTCTTTGTTGCTTACTGTGAGTTGTACCTTGCAATTCCTCCCAACTTCAATGTTTTTCATCATTTTTATGAATTGAAGAGGAGGGGAAATTTGGGTGGAAGCCCCGTAGCTGGAGGGTGCTATATTTCCCTTCGTGATGGTATGCGACCTCATTGGTTGTCTTTTACCCATACTGACAATGTGAAGGACTGGTTCAAGAAATGGTTTTATGTTAATGATAACGAACAGGGCAGAGCTGTTCCTTGCGATATTACTCAGATTCCAGAACCCAATCATGCGGGTCGACGGACCAAATGCAACAGAAATGATTGAGGTGAATGAGATAATTGCAATGATGAATTTCAAGGGCTTGAATGGATATACGGTAGCGGTTGTTTTTATTTCTCGTCGCATTCAACCTTTGAAAGAAAGGTTCAATTTTCTGTGGGAGTATCGTGGTGAAGAGGATCCTTCTCGTGAAACTCCAGAGCATATTTCTGCTGATGATATTTCATTGAGGCTTCGAAGATGTTCAAGCGAGGAGATGATACTTATATTCCTTGTCCTACCATAAAGCCGTATGACTGGAGAATGCCACCTCCACAGGTATTTTCTGCTATATTTTGGCTGCTTGCTTCTGCATTTTCTTGGTCTGGTTGTTTTGATACTGAATTTTTTATAGGGTCGTCATATCTATGTTTTCCGTGTTCCTCTTGAGGATCTACCTATTGGAGAGGCTTTGCAGTATCAGCGTATTGGCTTCGATCATGGAATTGATAGAATGGAAGCAACTGATGATGCTACAGAGCTTGACGGTGATCAATCAAAAGCTGCTGGAAAGCGGAAAGTTGTTTATGAGAAGAAGAAGAAGAAGAAGAAGAAGAAGAAGAAGAAGAAGAAGAAGAAGAAGAAGAAGAAGAAGAAGAAGAAGAAGAAGAAGAAGAAGAAGAAGAAGACTTCTGGTGTTTTGACAGGGGGTTCTCTGTCACTTCAGCCCTGTGCTTCTGGTGGCCAGAAGCGTCGTTATCGTCAGGTTGTGGAGTCATCTTTAGAGGCTGATTCTGATTCTGAATACAAAATGTCTCTTGCTGAAATTGCTCGGCGTAAGCGATTACGCACTGAAGGTGGTGGTGGTCAGCAAAATACTCCTCCTCGGGTGTCTTCTCAGGTGGCAGGTGATTCTAGGAATCAAGTTGTTTTGCCGGACGCCGAAACTGTGAATTTAGGGGCTAGTTCCCAAGTTGGTGATCAGGGTCAAACTTTAGAGGGTCATAGTGCCCCTGCTGTTTGTGTCGGTACAAGAAACCATAATTCTTACAACTGCCGAGCAATCTCCTTCGAGGGGTTTGAATGAGTTGACAGTGCAGGGTGATCCTGATGTTGGTGCTTCTGCCTCGGTTCAAGACGAGATGCAGACATGCTGGATTGGTTTAATCACCATTTTGAGCAATTTGAGCTGTAACCGTAAGTGTTTAAACGTTATCTTTCATTTGACCATGCTTTACTTGGTTGTGATGTTTTTAGGATTTTGGTTGTCAGGGCTCCTAATGTTGATGACCTAATCAGGGAGCCTTCTGGTCCTGAAATTTTGGTGAATACTGAAAGTGCTGTTGCGGGTCAGGAGGCAATTGTTGGAGATGCAAACCTTGTGGCACCCTCTGGTGATGTTCGGTCATTGACACCGGAGCCTTTGCTGAATCGCTCCATGGTCTCCCCACCTGGAGGAGATCAATATCCTCTTAATATGTGCTTGGGTGGTTATGAGCAAAGTACTTCAGTTGCAGGTCATCCTGAGGTAATGGAGGAGATCCGAGGGGGATCTTCTTCTGGTGTAAACATTCCTGGGGGCCGTAGCTACATAGCCCGTCAAGATGACGATGGTAGCTGGCGTTTATTTGAAAATGTCACCGGGGAAACTGCTTCTGATAGCATAGAACAGGTGTTGATCGACCTTAGAGCTCGTATTAAGGTTAGTGTGTTATTTCAGAGTTGTTTTTGCTTTTGACTTTTTTGGCAGTTGTTTATTGTTTGGTAAAATTTTTTGGTAGGCGGTTAAGGATGTTGCTGAGGAGCGCCGCCTTTGTATTGAAAAATTCAAGCCAACCATGTGTGAAAATGGCCTTCTATGGAAGCATAATGAAGATTTGGAGCGACAAATTCGCATGCATGAAGGTCGTGAAAAACTTTGGGAGCTTGAGAAAAGTTCTCTGGCAAAAAATGTTGCTGACCTTGAAGAGCGAAACAAAGGTTCGTGTGAACTGTTTCTGCTATCTTTGATTTTGATAAGATATGAAAGCACTTTTTATGTGTCTTGTAGCTTTGGAGAGCGATAAGGCTTCAATGATCGCGAGATTGCTCGGCCTGGCAAGGGCAAAGAAAAAAGCTCAAGCAAATATTGAGCGTCCGGAACAGGAAGCGCGAGGTGTGTTGCCTCCTTTTTTGTCCTCTCTTAGTTATTTTGCTTTTTGTATACTTTTGTAAGTTTCTGTAATTTTTACACAGAAACGCATGAGTGTCATATGGCTCAATTCGGCGTGCTGAAAGATGAATACCAACGATTGACTGATCGGTACCTGGCGATGGCCGAAGGTTTGCGGCCTATGTTTGCTGTGCTAGCAAGGGGTGAAGTGCGGCCGTCAGATCCTCTTACAACTCCTGAATTCGTTGTCGATCAATGCCGCCATTCTTGGCGTTTGTTGAAGGAGTTCGTTGGGAAAGGAAGCCGTTTCATCACGTCAAGTATCTTGGCCCTTGTTCAGTCTCATTTTCCCAGGGCAGATTTAAAGCGACCGGAGTCTGGGAGGCCAGTGGATATCTCCCCCGAAAGACTTAAAGATTTACATAAAGCCTGCTGGAATACAGCCTGCATTGTTGCTGACAAGATAGATCTTGTACCTGAGCAGTAACTCTTTTTTTTTTTATTTTGTTGTGGTGGAAACTTTGTGGTGCTCGACACCTCTTGCTTGCTTGTGTAATACTGTTGAATTTGCTTTAAATAGCCGACATCTTGTATTATTGGATACATTTCAAAGATCCTGGTCCTATGCATAAAATTTGATTAAATGTTCTATGTGCCAGGAGTTTGGTAAATCTCTAGGGGGTCCTCGAGAGTACATAGCTTGTAAGTGGTGGGTCTTGTCACGACTTTGACCAAAAAGGGGCCTTCCCAGTGAGAAGATAATTTGTGGAGGCCATCTGTTTTTTGAATTCGCTTAAGGACAAGGTCTCCGACCACAAACTGCCTTTCCTTTACATTTCTGTTGTAGTATCGTCGCAGGGTGGCCAGATACTTGGCCGTCCGTGGTAGTGTTTCCAGATTTCTTTCTTCACCTGAATCTGTGATGGTTTTTCTGATGTTATTTGAAACCTCTTCATCATAGTTCTGCGTTCTTGGTGAGCCGAAAGCTAGTTTGTCTGGTAATACTGCCTCGGAGCCAAATATCATGAAATAGGGTGAAACGCCAGTATTTCTGCTTGGTTGGGTCCGAAGGCCCCAAATTACAGCAGGTAATTCGTGGTACCATCTTCCTGGGTGTGTGTCGTTGTCACGATATAACCTTTTGCGAAGGGCATCTATTATCATTCCGTTTGCCCTTTCGACTTGTCCATTGGCTCGAGGGTGAGCTACTGACACGTATTTTACTTTTATCCCGAGGTCTTCACAAAAATCCCAAAATTCTCCAGGCTGACGCGGACGCAGTGGTGGTGATGCTCACAGGAGGAGAGAAAATGATGGAGAGGACGAGATGGGCAGAAATGAGTGGATGGGAGTAGGTGGAGATTAATCTGGGGCGGTGCATGTGGGGGGTGGGTGGCATGCATCCATGGAATCCAAGGGCTCGCACAGTAGTGGGCCGGAGACGCGATCCAGTGGCCCAATAGGCCAATAGCACCTGTCCTATGGTTAGGACGTCTAATTAGTAGCATTACCATGCTCAAAAAAAAAATAAGTAGTATTACCGTTGATATTTTGGTAAACTTGTCCTTTCTTATAAAAAAATCTATACAATACAATTAAATTTTTTGAAGACTTGCCTAATTAATCTTAAAGAAAACCCAATGGAAAAATGATTTAGCTTGCAAATTTTATGATGATTAACTTAAAAACTATTTATTCAAGTCTTATATATGGAGTCCTTTTGGTTTTTACTTGTTTTGTAACCAATATAATACATATAAGTATCAAGACTTCAAATGCATTATTAACAGTAGTATTAAAAAAATTTTAAAAAAAAAACTTTGTCGAGTGCGATGGCCAGGGGCACTCGGCAAAGAATTTAAAACAAATAAAAAAAACTTGGGAGCAGAACTATGCATAGAGAACTTATGCATTTTATTCAACTCACGCATTATACTTATGCATTTTATTCGGCCCGAGCACATTGCAGATTACTCTAGACCTATTATCAACAAAATCTATCAAGTTCAATAGTTTTACTTCCTCCTCTCGTCACACTGGTAATGCTGTGTCACCAAGCCCAGTCCCAACGCCCCCTGGCCCCTACCCTGAACGTGCCCTTTTTGTACAAGGAAACAACCTGCAACAATGTTTATAAAATTTGGAGCACATATTCCTCTTCTCATCTTACTGACTGGAACCGATAAGAAAATTAGAGGTACAAGTTGGCATTATGCATATAATAAGCAAAAGCATAAAACAAAAGTGAAGATGACAGAGCCTATGCATGCAATGATCTTTCATGCGCTTCATTGCACAGAAATAAAATGGACGAACTGAATACTAATAGGGATACTGTATTTTTCAAATTACAAGTATGCAAACATTATTACATCTGTCAAGTTGGGAGCACCATTATGCATATGTGTAACTTATTAACTAACACATGTTGGAGGTTACTCCAGAACCACTTGAACAGGAGTTGTTGAGCAAGGGACATCTTTAACAATCTGGTTAAGTATGTTGATTCTTTCTTCATTGCCCCATTGGTGTTGTTGCTTCACCATGTCCCAGTCCCAATGGCCTGTGCCTCGAACAATCCCATTTTTTAACAAAGAAACTGACTGCAACTTTGTTGCTACTTTCATGACAAAGCTAACAAAGTAAATCTGTCTTTCTGTTCCCTCAAAACCAGTTATCACAAACTCTTTAAGCTGATCGTGACAGAATTTAGGGGGTTGCCATACAATGTCATCACAAGGATCCTCTTCACAAGGGCTAATATGGATGTGAAGGCTCTCAAGGCAAGGCGCCGCCTCGATGAGGAGGCAGGGCCAAGAAACATCCCAGGATGAAGGCACGTCAGCAATCAAGAGCCTCCTGAGCTTAGGTAACAATAGTGCGGAGCTCCATGTCTTAAACCATCTATCACATCCAGTAAAGCGGACGATGAGATCAGTTATTCCTGGGCTCCCTCCAAGAAACATATTGAGGTCCCAACTAGCTATACAGGGAATTGTACGTCTTTTGCAGACACCATAGCATCGGGTAATATTCAAGTGCTTGAGGCATGGGAAGGAGCTCAGATTGTAAAACACTGAAGTGTTAATGATAGCCATGCTTTCAAGCATTGGGAGAGTGTGCAGCTTGAACCGTCCAAAATAGCAATGCTCAATGATAAGGTGCTTAATCTCTGATCTGGGGGCATGGATGGCCATACCACCTTGTTTGATATTGCAAGACTTGATGTGCACTGCTTGTAGCTGTGGGCACAAGGTGAACACAGCCACATATGCTGCAGTTGGAGTTGAGTCTGGCAAACCTTGCAAGACCAGATTGGTGAGCGTGCGGAAGTCCTGCAATAGTGGAAGATGGCAGGCTGCTAGCTTCAGACTTCGCAGGCGAGACTTGTGCGGATCATTACAGAGACCATGATGAGGAAAACTGTGGGAATCCTGCCTAAAGAATGTAGCCTTCGCTGAAACCTCAAGATCTTGGATCCCCCAAGTGTCCACAGCCTTGGCTATCAAGCGGTTGATGCAGCCGGATGAGGACCAGGTAGCAAAGAACTCAACCTTCAGTGTCGAAACACTCCGCAAACCTCTGCCATCAGGGTCATTCTGATGGTAATCATCCGCATCCAGTAAGTTGTTGATGGAGATGGACATGGAGCGCATGGCACGTCGCTCATAACGCCTGACGTTGGCGGCGAGCGCCCTGAAATTGGCGAAGTAACCATATGGACTAAAATTGGCTTCCCTGTGGATCCTGAAGCACTGGTGGTAGCGCGGAGGAAGAATATCATTCACCCTTAAACTGAGGGCGTCAAGCCCGCGCGGGATGGTAGCCCAGCGCTTTGAAAGGGCTGCAGTGGCGAGGGAGCTGCGGGTATCCAGGCGGCGCAAGATGAGGAGCAGCAGATCGTCGGCGAGGGCACTGACGCGGTCATCACTATGAGAAGACGCACGCAGGGGCAGGGATGAACTCTTCTTACCTATGGCAGAGCTGAGGCGGGAGCGGTGACGGAGAGCGGCGAAGGAGCGCCCATCGGGTTTCCAGGGCTTGCGATTACGCGTGCGGATGCGGATAAATCGAGGCATCCGCACCAGCAATCCCGACCGCTAGCCGTGGCAGGGGAGACCGACGACGAGCTCGAGAGTAATAGATTGCGCGACGACGAATCGGTGAATCGGGCGACAAGCGGCGAGCAGCGGAAAGCAGAATTTTTTGGGGACTGGCACATGGGGGGTCTGGACGCTGTGGACGGAGACGGATCTGGCTGAGAGAGATTAGAGGTGGTGGTGGCAGCGGATCTGGACGAACCCGCCGGTGGGCTCGCCCATGGGATTTGAACGCCGGTAGAGCAACAGCTTGGGGAGAGAGAGCATCGCGCTGGCGTCTTCTAGCGCGATCTCCTGCCAGCCACCGGGGTCTTTTCCGGCGGTGGTGAGCAGCACGCCAGCACCAGGGGGGCCCGAATCCAGCCATGCAGTGGAGGAGGCGCAGGCGGGCGGTGAAGAGGGTGTGTCTGTGACGCGCGGGAATTGACCAAGTAATTAAGAAGATCGAAAGAGGCATTAGAAAAATATTTCTGCTATATAATACATATATATTCATATGTGCTGAGTAGTTAATTTGGTTTGTCCAGTCCATCAAGAAGAAACTGTGACTGCGATTTGTGCTCCCGCCGGCGAGGTCGCCGGTCCCTTCCGCGTCTGGTAGCCCTCGGGGCCTCGGATGTGTGGGGAACCGCATGACCTTAACCGGCGGTATAGATTAGATCCCTTTTCTAGGGTTAGGGATTCCGGCAGTGCAAGCTTGATGGAGGTGGCAGCGCAGCCATGGTGGAATAAGGTCCTCCCGATCTTCGTTCACCTCGTCGTCGCCTGCTCCAGTGACGATGGGAGGCCTGTGAGGCAGTGTAGGAGTCTGCGGCGGCGGCTGTTTCGTCGTCATGGCGGAGCGGCGGTGCTCGTGCCGCGTTTTAGGTCAAGGCTACGGTGACGGCTGAGGGCGTGGCGGCAAGATGGAATGCGATGGATCGAACTCGATCTGTCGGCGGTACGGATCGGGATTGAGCGAGCTTGGCTTCACCGCGACGGCGGATGCCATCGTCGGCGCCACTCTCGCCATTCTGACCTAGATTGTGATCCCGACGGATGGGCGTTCAAAAACTTCTTCGCCTCCGCGAGATTGAGTGTCTACTGCAGTCCACCTCAACGCCTGTGGTTTCCTCCGGATTCTGGTGATTCAGGTTTGGCGGCATCGTCTGGTGTCGGCGGTCTTCGTCGGCAGTGGATGCGACCGGCTTCCTTTCTCGTAGAATATAGGTTGGGCAGCTGTTCTACATTTCTTATTCGGTGTACTTATATTTAAACTTGTTTATTTTCATTAATTGATACAGGTATACATTATCAAAAAAATAGAAGGGGGTCATGAAAATATAGATAATAATACAATTAAAAAAATTATATAAATGTTGAATCTAATTTTTTTTGTTGGTGTTCAAACAACATTTTTTAATAGAGAAAAAGATGAGAATTACCTATGAGCTGGCGTGAGATGACACTTTTATTTATAACCAATCTGGATTTTTTTAGACGAGTTGGCGTCGTTTCTGTTTGATTTGGTGTGAAGCTCACACACACGTTTGTTTCCCAGCCTTTGTGGCGGGCGCGCACACAGCTGTGGACGAAACCTCCTCATGTTTTTTTGGGTGTGGTATAATAGATCATTGGCCATCTTACTAGTATATATTGGTGAGAGATACAATAGTGCGTGCAACATATACATGATAGGAGGCTATATATGACTCATTTTATAGATTGAAAACATGATAAATTCTATAACACAAGCACGAAAAATCTGGCGGCACTAGCTAGCTGTTTCTTAAATCCAATAAAAGAGATTTTAATTGAGCATATTTGTGTGATACTGTGATAGACAATATCACTTTAAAACAGAAGCACTAGAGTAGACCACACTATGAGTAATTTGCTAGCATGGAATCCTTTTGTCACGAGCGTAGGTAACAGAGATTGTACCAAATGATGAGGCCAGTCGGGGACACGTGGCCCAACACGACTCCCGTCTACTGGCACATTCTAACAAAAAAGTATATAAATATAGTTTTCCAAAGGCAACCGATCTCAAAGATTCATTAGATTTATAAAAAGTAATTAATATCAATATTTATATATCTAAAAACTTATTATAAATTATCCATGAGACAAAAACTAAAAAGGATTGTGGGGTTGTTCTCAAGTTGGATTTTGAAAAAGCTTACGACAAAGTAAGTTGGAAGCTGCTTTTTAAATGTCTGGAAGCTAGAGGATTTAGTGACAAATGGATCAATTGGATCAAACAAGTAGTAACAGGTGCGACAGTGAGTGTGAAGGTGAATGAAAAAATAGGGCAATACATCAAAAGCTTTAAAGGTGTGAGACAAGGTGACCCCTTATCACCAATCCTATTTAATTTTGTAGCTGATTGTCTAACTAGAATGGTTCACAAAGCTCAGAGAAACCACCTGATTACTGGACTAGTTGATCATATCATCACCAATGGGGTAACCATACTCCAGTATGCTGATGACACAATTGTGTGTCTGAAACATAACATAGAAGGGGCCAGGAACATGAAACTTCTGCTTTATCTGTATGAGCTCCTGTCAGGACTCAAAATCAATTTCAATAAAAGTGAGGTGGTGATAATTAATGACCCTGGGGGTGTTGCTGCTACTTATGCTGAGATCTTCAATTGTCAGATCACCTATTTCCCTATCAAGTACCTTGGGGTGCCCATTAGCCCAAGTAGGTTGCATGTGGCTGATTGGACTCCTTTGCTTGACAAGAATGCAAAAAGGCTTGATATTTGGAAAGGATCTTCTATGTCCATTGCTGGGAGATCCACTCTTATCACCTCTAGTTTGAATAGTACCCCCCTTTACCACATGTCCATGTACAGGCTGCCTAAGACTATTGTTGACAAAATGGATAAAACAAGAAAAACATTTTTCTGGCAAGGGGGCCACACTAAAAGAAAATACCATTTGTTTAAATGGATCAAAGTCTGTAAGAGTAAGAAAAATGGTGGCCTTGGGATTAAAGACATTAACCTCATGAATATCAGTCTCTTGTGCAAATGGTGGTGGAAGCTTGAGAAAGAAACTGGTATTTGGCAGGATATTATTGCCTCTAAATACCTAGGGAGGGATTCAATCTCCACTGTGAAACATAAGCAATCTGATTCACCCATTTGGGCTGATTTGCTTAAGATCAAGCATGTATACTTACAGGGGAGGAAGGTGAAGGTGGTCAATGGTGAACAAACTAATATGTGGCTTGATACCTGGTTATATGAAGAACCCCTATCTTACCTCTTTCCTGACTTATTCAAATTGTGTGACCAACACAATGTTAGTGTGGCACAAGTTGCGAAAGGTGAAAAACATATATCCTTCTGTAGATGGCTCACTCCTGAGATGGAGTCACAATGGGAAAAAAAATTTATTATGATGTTGTGAATACTCCTCTCGGGGTGGGCCAAGATCAAATTACTTGGAAGTTAGGACCCAAGAAGAAGTTCACTGTTAAGTCAGTGTACAATGCCCTGACAAAAAATGATTCTGGTAGATCTTTTAAACACATCTGGAAAGGGAAAATCTCTGCTAAAATTAAAATTTTTCTCTGGTTAATTGCTAATGATGCCATTTTGACCAAAGATAACTTGCTGAAAAGGAAATGGGTTGGAAAACCAACTTGTTATTTCTGTGATTCAGATGAGAATGTGAACCATTTACTGTTTAATTGCCCAATTGCTAAGTGTGTTTGGGGAGTGATTGCTACTGCATTAGGTGCATCTGATGTGCCTAGCAGCTTTGACCAATGTTGGTCGTGGTGTGACAAATGGTTGAACTCTTGTAAACAATTTCATGCTATTGGGATTGGTGCAACCTGTTGGGCGAGTTGGAAACTTAGGAACAATGTTTGCTTTGAAGGGAAAAAATTCCAGAACCCCCTAACGATTATTAGCCATGCTACTGCTTTGATGAAACATTGGGCAGGTTTGTTGAAGGAAGAAGATAAGGAAACCATGAAGGCTGGTGTTGAAAGTATGTACAATATCGCTGTGAAGTTGATGCAGGAGAAGCCCAGGATGCCGTTGCTGTTGATGCCGCCTCAGCAGGGAGATGAAGACGGTGGACAGGCAACACAACAGGTGACCTGTGAAGATGATGGGAGCACCATAAGGCAGGCATCGGCTGGAGACATGGAGTGACCTGCTCGTTGATGAAGGGAGAAGCTCAGGATGCCGTTGGTGAAAAAGAAAATAGCCTATTGTTGTAATAGGGGTTTTCTTTCAGTAGAGTCTTCTGGAGTTTGTTAGTTGCCTTGGTGGAGGTTTTGTAATCATGTCACGATATCTGGGCCATTCTCTTTTGCTTTCTCTCAACGCTCTATAACTCTTGTGTATTTCCGTTCAAGTAATGGAAATGGGGAATCCCCTAGTTTGAAAAAAAAAACTTATTTTAAAAATAAATTTCTTGATTACTCTAATAAAAATGATTAGACATTAGAAATATCGTATAGATGAAGATGGTGTTTGCATACATTTGATTTTTTCGGTCAAAAGAAAAGAGGGTATGATCAAGCTCAAAGATAGTAATAAGCTGCTTCATCTATTGTAATAGATAGATCGATCGACTTTCAATCGTTAAGACAAACCAGATAATGATGTGACTGATCCAAGTAAACAACGCTAAAACAATCCACAATTATGACCAACTCAAATCTGTGATATAATGACTTCCTGCAAGAATCTATAAAAAAGCGTCTCAAGCCATCCAAACAAAATCTCTCTACTGCTGCCTAGTCTGCTCATGGACAACGTCTCCACTTGTATGATAACGCATCATCCTTGCGAGTAGTCCACAGTCCACCGTCTAATGGTGGCAGAAGCTTTAAAGCATGTTTCCTCGCCTTTTGCGGTAGAATGGGCTGAGAGTAATAGTTACCTTTTGAATTACGGTTGCCTTCATCAGTAAAGATTGAATGAACTGGAATTCACAATCGGTTCCTATCAACTCCTTGAACTCTACTTCCTCGAGATGATCTAAAGAAAACTCATGGGATCTCCAATGGCATGAGTTATTATCACAAATTGATTGGTTCTTCTGCAGTAATAAAGACCATGAAAGGATAAATGTATTATTATTCCACGAATGAACAGAAGAGGATTAGAATTTACAAAACAAACTCAAACCAATTAGTATATTTGGAATAATGGAAGAACATTTTTTCTCACCGATGTAATGATGTAGTCTAGCTGTAGGCTGAGATATTTAATATTTATGCATTGTGCAAGGAGACATTCTACGCCAGGTCCAGTGGAATGTGGTTCGTGTAGTTCAATATGAAGTGTCACATGAGGGATTAGTGGAATCCTGCCTTTGATTATGTCAACGGTTTGTTCCTTTGTCTGGTCGAAAAGGATAAAACAAACACAAAATTGAGAAAACATAAAAAGGAAACATTGTCAAAACAAAAATAAATATCAAACTATTTTGACGTTCATTTTATTCTTTTAACAATTTTGTGGCAAATTAAATTCATAGAAAAAATTCAAACGAATGAATTGAACAGATAATTAAATATAAACAGACTATAGCATTTTCACGGGTCTGGAATTTCAACATACCTCTGGAATTTCAAAAGACACTTCAAGGCATGTAGCTGACCTGCAGCTTTGCAGGAGATGAATGCTAGCATCATTTCTGTCCTCATTGTTCATTTCGGTTTCTCCATGTGAGAACATTTGGATCTTGAGGGTTCCGACACTTGACAAATGACCATGAACGTAATTAATCTGCAAAGGCCGCTTTACCCAAAACTTGAGATTCTCCAATCTTGGAGCCGAGATTGTGAACTCATTGAGATAGAGGAAGTTGACAATATGTAGAATTTGCAGACTAGGCGTCCTGAGTTCCGAGAATTGCAGATCAAAAATTCCCTCTATCGACAGCTCCAAAAGTGTGTTAGCCTCAATACGCGATACTTCCATCGTATGGAGCTCAAAACTCAAATGCCAAAGGCGAAGCTTGTGCAGGCGTGGGCAGCACGCCGACGACACGAGGCGAGAAAGGAGGTAGCCACCACCGGCTGGGAGCTCTATGTCTTCAAGTGAAAGATCTCTAAGGGATAAGAAGACCACTGCAGAAGAAGGCAGTCGAAGTTCTGCCGCACCCAATCTCAAATGCATGATCTCTATCTTTGCATAGTTATCCATCTCATCAAGGGTCATCACAGGATTCTCAATGTTGTTATCGCGATCCATGTCGAGCCGCCACCGCCATGGCAGCCTTAGTTTCAAGATGAAAGATTTCACCGCGTGCTGCAGAGCGCAACGGATCCATCCCTATGCGGCTTCCACGGATAGGGGCACGAGCTGTTCCGTTTCATGTCTAGATATGTCGAACGAGATGGCCAGGTCGCCAACGAAAGCGGGCTGCGTAGCGGCAGCACGAAGCGCGAGAGCGCCATTGACGAAGGCAAGGTACCGTTCGGCGGCAGCGTCTGACCTGCAAGACTTTCGTATGCTGTTGAAGTCGAAGCGCATGGCGGCGACCCCCGTCCAGAGGCCACGCCACCGCCGCGAGAGTGCGTGGGTGCGCACGACGTTCTCGGCGTCCGGTACGAGATCCAGGATGCGCAGGAGCAAGTCGTCGTCGAGGCAGCTGATCAAGTCCACGCCGTCGCCGACGGAAACAGTCGCCGCCCTTCGCCGTCGTTTGGCATTCGACCTGCTTCGCACGCACATCGTGCAGGAGTCGCCGCCGTCGCCAGCGGAGGAGAGATCGATAGGGTTTTGGGAGGGGACGACGACGTGACGTGACTGGATCACTGGATGAGGGAGAAAAGCGACGACGACGTGAGCCGCGTCCGATCTTTCTGATGGACTGCCACGGGTGATGGTGGTCCGATAGCCTAACAGGCCAGCCAGGCCCAGGCCCGCGTGGGGCTAAGGTGGTCTAGGCAGAATTCGGCCCAACTTGGCAGGTTGCTGTAGCTTCGCCTTTGAACATGCGCGCGCGCCCATAGAAAGTATGCCATACCTTGTCCAATTCTTTGAAGCGGAGTTCGCCACCGCCCGAAGACCCCGGTTCGTGAGCCTTTTCCGTAAACTCCGTTATACAAGACACCAAGTTGTCATGGATGCAGCGTATCTGATGAAAGTGCTTTTGCAATTGGGGAGAATAAGTTGTTTGTTCTGGCAGCTTGGCGCGAGAACTTGGTAAATCTAATTTGGCAAATGAGCGTAACGTAATACCAGTATTTTATATTATTTGCGAGGGAGATGAGCAATGTATGTATATCTAGAAAAAAAACAACTTATACAAGTCAAAATAAAACGATGAGGCGAGTTGGAACTTGCAAGAGCCCGACAAAAACTTATTACCGAGCCCACACAAGCACAGTGAGAACAACTCTAATCTGTTTTAGAGAATTTAGCACAAAATAAACCTCAAACAGACTGCTAACAACTCTAATCTGATTTAGAGAATTTAGCACAAAATAAAACTCAAACAGACTGCTATCTATCTTGTTGTCCAAAGAGAGAGCCACGGGCTACTCTGGAATTTTGGCTCGGCAAACAAAGCTACCCGAGTTGGCTCGCCATCTCCACGTGAACCCATTTCACGCGCGCGACATCAGCTCTTCCCGTGCGTTTTCGTCCTATCCTGCACGCAGCAACCCTCTCCCGCTTGTTGCCGCCGCTCGCGGATGTGAACCCATCCCCATCTCGGGCCGCCAATCTTCCTTTCCGACAAGGTCAGAAGGCAGCCCGTCTCTGACCACCCCCTCCCTCCTTCTCCCCTTCGTTGTTTTTCTTCTTCCTCTCGACGTGATTTCAGGCCACGCGGCCCAGCGCGGCCCACCACCGCTCCCCCGCACCCCACCGCACCGGCGACCTAGGGTTCCGGCGAGCTCACCCCGCGCCGGCGACTTCACCCCCACCTCCATCTCCATCTCCCAAGTTCGGCCGGCCGGGGGGAGGAAGCGAAGACAGGCGGTGGGGATGCAGGCGGGCGGCTTAGATGGCCCTAGCGGCGGGGGATGGCGGCGGGGCCAGGCCTAGGGCGGGGGCATCGGGCTCGCCGGAGAGCTTTGCCATGGTGGGGCGGTGGGAGGAGGGAAGGGGAGGGGTAAGAACGCGATCGCCGCGAGAGGCTAGGGAATATCAATATTTATATCTCAAAATAAACTTATTATAAAAATAAATTTCATGATTACTCTAATAAAAAATGATTAGACACTGGAAATATCGTATATATGAAGATGTTGTCTCCATTTATTTGTTTTAAACCCTATCAAAGAGGGTCTGATCAAGCTCAAAGTAAGTAATAAGCTGCTACATCTCTTGTACGTAATAGATAGATCGATTGACTTGCACTCGTTAAGGCAAACCAGACAATGATGTGACTAATCCATGTAAACAACGCAAAAACAATCCACAATTGTGACCGACTCAAATTTATGACATAATAACTTGGTGCAAGAATCTAAAAAAGCGTCTAAAGCCATCCAAACAAAACTCTCTACTACTCCCTAGTCTCCACTTGTAGACAGCGTCTCCACTTGTACGATAACTTAGCATCCTTGCAAGTAGTCCACAGCCCACCATCTAGTCGTGGCATAAGCCTGAATGCATGTTTCCTGCCTTTTCGCCAGTAGCGTCGGTTGAAACTAATAGTTACCTTCTGAATTCCTGTTGCCTTTTGTCATTATGGATTGAATGAACTGGAATTCACAATCAGTTCCCATCAATTTCTTGAACTCTACTTCCTGAAGATGAGCTAATAAGAACTCATGGGATTTCCAAGTCCAATTCTGATTGGTTCTCCTGCAATAAAGACCGTGGAAGGATATATGCATTATTATACCATGAATGAACAGAAGGGGGATAAAATTTAAGAAACGAAGTTCAAACCAATTATTATAGAGGGACTAATGGAAGAACATTTTTTCTGACCTTTAGTGTAGCTGTAGGCTGAGATATTTAATATTGTTGCATTGTGCAAGGAGACATGCTATGCCAGGTCCGGTGGAATGTCGCTCCCATAGTTTAATATGAACGGCTAAGTCTGTAACATAAGGGAGTAACGGAATCCTACCATTTATTATGTCAACAGTTTGATCCATTGTCTGATAAAAAGGATAAAACAAACACAAAATGAGAAAATGGGAAAAATGAAACATTATCGAAACAAAATAAATATCAGACTATGTGGATGTTCATTTTATTCTTTTAACAATTTTGAGACAAATTATCCATAGAACAAATTCAAGAGCATGAGTTGAACAAATATAGTAACACACTAGCATTTTCATGGGTTGTTCCCCTGAATGCATACAACATACCTCTGAAACTTCAAAAGACACTTCAAGGCGTCTAGTTGATCTACAACATTGCAAGAGATGAATGCTACTGTCATTTATGTCGGTCTCTCCATGTGAGAACAATTGAACCTTGAGGGTCCGCACGCTTGACAAGTGACCATGGACTACATCAATATGACCAAAAGGTTGTTTATACAAGCACATAGCAATGAGATTAAAGGGTACTACTAGTATACGTACTCCCTCCGTTCCAACGTATATGCATGCTCTCCTCGTCGTCCTCGAACACACGGCCGCGCGTCCGCGGCGGCAGCGACGGGCCGTAGCACCGCCACCGCCAGCTCAAGTGTATGGCACCCGACCCGCCCACCTGCAATACTCGAGCTACCCAACTGGGACGATTCGCTTCCTGATAATCAGTTAATTGATCCTCGGAGCTTTGTTTTCCTAATAATCAGTTAATTGGTCCTCAAAGCGTGTCAACCAACCAGAAAGCACATTGATCCTCAGAGAGATTGTCAACCAACCAGATGCATGTTGAAATCCAGCGGCCATACAGAACACGCACAAGTTTGCAGCCTGTTTCTGCTACTGCCTATAGTAATAAGTATTGTTATGTGACTGATCCAAGTAAACAGTGCAAAAACAACCCAAAAAGATCAAAACAAATTAATTACATAATAACTCGCTGCACGAGTCTGAATCCATCCATTGATATGGAAACACTTTATTCAACTGCAATCTCTCTGGTACTCTCAGTCTCCACTCATAGACGTCTCCACTCGTACGATAACTTGATATCCTTGCAAGTAGTCCACACCCCACTATCTAGTGGTGGGATAAGCTTCAAAGCATGTTTTCTGCCTTTTTGCCACCAACAGAATATGTTGAAACTAATAATTACCTTCTTAATTCTTGTTGCCTTCGTCAGTATGGATCGAATGAATTGGAATTCACAATCAGTTCCCATCAACTCCTTGAACTCTACTTCCTCGAGATGATCTAAAGAAAACTCATGGGATCTCCAATGGCATGAGTTATTATCACAAATCGATAGGTTATTCTGCAGTAAAGACCATGGAAAGATATATGCTTTATTATTCCACACAGAAGAGCATTAAATTTACGAAACAAACTCAGACCAATTAGTATATGTGGAATAATGGAAGAACATTTTTCTCACCGATATAATGATGTAGTTTAGTTGTAGGCTGAGATATTTAGTATTTCTGCATTGTGCAAGAAGACATTCTATGCCAGGTCCAGTGGAATGTAGTTCACGAAGTTTAATATGAACTGCTAAGTGTGTCACATAAGGGAGTAGTGGGATCCTGCCTTTGATTATGTCAACGGATTGATCCTCTGTCTGATCGAAAAGGATAAGACAAACACAAAAATGAGAAAAGGGAGAAAAGGAAACACTGTCGAAACAAAAATAAATATCAGACTATGTGAATAAAAATAAATATCAGACTATGTGAATGTTCATTTTATTGTTTGGACAATTTTGAGGCAAATTAAATCCATAGAACAAATTCAAGTGAATGTATTGAACAGATAAATGAATGCACTAGCATTGCCATGGGTTGTCACTCTGAATGCATCGCGTTGGTGGTTGCCGCCACAGAGGAGGACAGTCTGGGAGCAGAGGAAGCCGATGGAGGCAGGGAGACAGAGGATGACGGTGCTTGCGCCGCCTTCTGCAAGAAAATGTTCAAGAAGGCTCCGGAGCCGCTGCTTCCAAGACCGGCTCCGCCTCCAAAACAGCAGGCCAATAGGCCGAGGACCAGAGGAGCTGGAAGGAAACTAGCTCCCACCCGCTCCAGCCTGCGTCTGGCCGCTCGTCCTTCCTCCACGTCGGTGGCACAGCGTGCACAACTCCGGCTCATGCGCGGCCTGGAGTTCATCGATGGCAAGTCGTCGGCGACGGATGCAGTAGTCACCGAGTACATTGACAGCTATGGACAGGAGCTTCCTGACAAAGCGATCAAGGCATTGCGGACTGCGGCGAAGCTCGACAACAAAGAGCTTTGCAGGGCCCTAGCTGCAATTGCAGCGGGTGTAGGGACAGACTTGTTGGAGGACCCATGATAGTGCAGCTAGAAGATGCACGTCGGTTGTTTTTAGATCGAGAGTAATCTGTTTAGTCTTCCACACCTAGCTTGACGGTCTGTCAAACTAGGAGGTTGTTTTTTGTGCAGCTTGCGCATGTAATTCTCACTTCTCCTTATTAATATAAGCCGGACTTGCTCCGGATCTTTCAAAAAAAAAATGCATACAACATACCTCTGGAATTTCAAAAGACACTTCAAGGCATCTAGTTGACCTGCAACACTGTAGGAGATGAATGCTAGCATTGTTTCTGTTCTCATTGTTGATTCCAGTTTTTCCATGTGAGAACATTTGAATCTTAACGGTTCCCACACTTGACAAATGACCATGAATGTCATTAATATGCAAAGGTCGTTGTCCCCAGAACCTGAGATTCTCCAACTTTGGAGTTGAGACTGTGAACCCTTTGAGATCAAAGGAGTCAACAATATGTAGAACTTGGAGACTAGGCGTCATGAGTTCCAAAAATTGCATCTCATAAATTGACTCTAGCGACAGCTCCAAAAGTGTGTCAGCCTCAATACGCAATATCACTGCTATCGTAGAGAACCTAAAAACCAAGTGCCCAAGGTGAAGCTTCTGCAGGCGTGGGCAACACGCCGACGACACGAGGCGAGAAAGGAGGTAGTCACCACCGTCTGGGACCACTATGCCTTCGAGTGAAAGATCTATAAGGGACGGGAAAACCAATGTGGAAGAAGGCAGTCGAAGCTCTGCCACACCCAACATCAAATCCATGGTCTCCATCTTTGGATAGTTATCCATCTCATCAAGGATTATCACAGGATGCCCGTTGTCATTGAGATCCATGCCGTACCTCCCCCATGGCAGGCTCAGTTTGAAGATGAAAGATTTCACCACATGCTGCAAAGCGTAACGGATCCATCCCTGTGCGGCTTCCACGGATAGGGGCACCAGCTGTTCCGTAACTTGCTCACAAATGTCAAACGAGATCGCCAGATCCTCAACGAAAGCGGGCTCCTTTGCAGCATTAGCACGAAGCGCAAGGACGCCATTGACAAAGGCAATGTACCTTTCGGCGGCAGCGTCTGACCTGCAAAACGAAAGCAGGCTCCTTAGCGGTAACACGAAAGGTAGAGCGCTGTTGACGAAGGCAATGTACCTCTCGGCGTCATTGTCTGAGCTCCAGAACTTTCGGCGGCTGCTGAAGTTGAAGCGCAGGGCAGCGACCCCGGTCCAGAGGCCACGCCACCGCCGCGAGAGTGCGTGGGTGCGCACGACGTTCTCGGCGTCCGGTACGAGATCCAGGATGCGCAGGAGCAAGTCATCGTTGAGGCCGCTGATCAAGTCCACGCCGCGGTCGCCGACGGATACCGCCGCCGCCTTTCGCCGTTTCGTCGATCTACGGCTTCGCACGCCCATCGCGCCACAGACTGGCACGTGCGACCGGCTCACGGCAAGGACGCGCGAGGGGCGACGCCGCTGCCGCCGCCACTCGCTCCAGTTTACGTCGCCGCCGCTGCCGTAGCCAGGGTTTTGGGATGTGATTTTGACTGGATGCTGGAACGCTGGATCAGGGAGCGGCGACGACGTGAGCCGCGTACGATGCGTGTCATCTACCTGATGGACTGCCACGGGTGAGGGTGACTGCGCGGGCCTACCAGGCCCAGAACGGGGGAGCACGCGGGCCGAAGGTAAGCTGAATTCGGCCCAACGTGGGAGGTTGCTGCAGCCTTTCCCGATGTTGGGCCACTGCAGGAAGACGTATAAACAGGAATGGACGAGGCCGTAGGAATTGCTGGCATGCCTTGTCCAATTCATCGAAGATAAGTAAGCCACCGATAATTGGAAAAAAAAAGGCACGCCACCGGTCAAGGATGCAGAAGAATAAGTTTGGTTTTGGCAACTTGGCGCGCGTATGGCGAGAACTTGTTAAATTTAATTTGGCAAGTGAATTTACGTATTGTACGGAGTATTATAAAATTATAATTATAAGCTGATCATTGGCCGAGAATCTCTTGTTGGTTCGGCACTTTTATGTACGTTGGAGCTGAATTACAAGGTTGGAGTCGAATGCAATCAGCTTACCAATTCAATATGCTGCTTGTTCAGATGGTGGTTGAAGGGTACTACTATACGTAGCTACTTAGAGTACTATACAAGTTGGCCGGTAACAACTTTATAAAAATCACTTGGTATATCTTGTGTTATAGCAAGTTGCTATTTTATTTGGGAGTAAAATGCATGCAGGGTCCTTAAACTATTGGGTTCTTCTCATCTAGGTCCTCAAACTATGAAAACGACTATCTAGATCCTTGAACTATTGTCGTTGTGCACCAATGGTCCAAAACCTGCCACATCAGTGCCAGCATCTGACATGGCAGTGCCACAGTGGCAGCCGGGCCAAGTGGGCATGCTATCTTGTGAAAAAACCCCTGCCACGTTCTCTTTCTCATTCTAAAGTCCCCTCATGTCTCTCCATCCTTCTTTCGGTGGCGTAATGGCAGGACAGAAAGCCACACCATCGCCGCAGCAGCAGCTACACCCTTGCTCGAACACGCACCCAGACGTCGGCTGCGCTGCTGCTTGTCCGCGTGGCCGTGACAGTTCGCACGCACGTCTGCAGCGGTGGCGGCGGCGGTGTTTTGTTCGCGTGCCCGTGCGGCGGCCTGCCCACGATCGGCTGCTTGCGCGCTAGCCGCCGGCAGCACGTACAGAGGCGGCAGTTGCGGGGCTCGTGAGGTCCACGTGGTGGCGGTGACGCGCGGTCGGGGACGTGGCGGCGGGCAGAGCGGGGCTGCCCGGGCTCACAGCCTCACACGCCCACGGCGACAGCGAGCAAGGAGCACGGACATCCCAGCAACGACGCCGTGGTCGTCGTGCCGTGGCTGCCAAGTGTAGCTGCACGGACATCCCACGGACCGCGGACGTGGTCATGAGGACGCAAGGAGCACAAACATCCCGTCCGCCTTTAGGGATCGCGCGGAGTCGCGGACGACGTGGTTTGGCCCTGGCAAGCACCAAGCTAGCTGTCAGGGTCGGGGACATGGAGCATATCCTCCGCTGCACGCTGGCCTATATATCCAATTGATGCGCCATTTGCATGCTTACAAGCACCGATCCGTGGAGCGCGGCGGTGGCGAGGCCGACTGAAACAAGCTGCAGGCTGCAAGTGCTGGCGTGCTTCCACGCCAGCAGCGGAGCAAGCTCTCCATGTACGCCATGCACCCCGTGGAGCTCCCGGAGCAGTCGTCGGCCATCTCCATGATGATGCAAAGCGCGCACTCCGATCCGGAACGGGCTGCCGTACGTTCTCGGGGGAGAGGCAAGAACCTGGTCGTGCCGGAGGCTGGAGCTGGGTCCGTGGGGAGCTACTACCTGACGACGCCAGAGTTCTTGACGATGGCGTCCGTGCTGGTCGAGCGAAAGGTCGGTGCACGCGCGCACGACGTACATGTGCCCTCCGTCGGTCGTGTGTACACATGCATGTGTGCAGTGGACAACCTAGCTAGGTAAGTGGACTTGGGAATGAGAAAAAGAAAAGGCATGGGTTTTTTTTAGAAGTCGCTATGACCACGATGACCAAAATTGCCACCGTGGCAACACCACGTTGGATGTTGGTGCTGGTGTGCCATATTTTGGACCCCTAATGCATAGAGCAATAGTTTAAGGAGCTAGGTAGTTGTTTTCATAGTTTGAGGACCCAGATGGGAAGACCCCAATAGTTGAAGGACCCTGCATGCATTTTACTCTTTATTTGGCAAGTGAAAAAAGCGCTCTCTCAAATAATTTGCTATTCCAGCTTGGTAAACGCAGCCAAACCACTTTGCAGATTAGTCTCTAAACTTTCCCGAAATCAATCAAGGGCATATCTATAACTCTTTGTGTCTGGTACTTTTTTAGAAAAGTCCTGAAAAGAAAATCTATCATGTATTAAGTCCCTGCGCCTCGACCTCGGTCGAGCGCGACACGGAGTTGCGCGTCGGCGTCGCAGAGACGGGGCAGATCTGCGGCGTGTTAGCCGGCGTGGGCGCAAGAAGCTTGGCCATCAGGTGCGTCCGGAACGCCTCCCTCGACGTCGGCGCGCGCGCGAGGGGCTTGGATACGCAGTTGGGAAAAATACAAAGTTGATTTAGTGAGTTGTTGGAGAGAGTTTTTTTGTGTTATTACCAAATTTATAAGAATATCAAATTGATTTAGAGAGTTGTTAGAGATGCCCTAATAATCGCATGTATCAGGTATACTAATAATCGCTTCTATCCCGCCACCTGCAGTACTACAATCAAGTTGCCCGGTATTTGACTTCCTATAATAATCACTTAGATCCTCACGAAGTCTTCCACCAGCCAGCACGAGCACGATGGCTCTTGTACGTGCTTTTGCTTTTTCTTTAATCGTCCTATTTAGGAGTAGTCAACGCCTGATTAATCAAGCTAAGCGTCGTATCATCAGTTTATTTATCAACCAGGAATAAATAAAACTCTTGGGCGCAGTCCACCTTTCAACGGCCGCACGTACGCGCAAGTAGACGTACAGTACTCATGCATGTTTCGATAACACAAGCGTGTTTGTTTTACCTATTGCCAACTATAATATCATGAATAATAATTATTAATAATATTAAGCGCAGTACTTTGTGTTATAAAAAAACATTTTTTGATAAGTCAAAACAATCTTAGGTGTTACTAAACCTATATAGGTTCTAAATAGAATTATTGTTCAAAAAATATATTGTAAATGTCTAATAATATTTACTGAACACTATAAATATTAAGATTTTTTATATATATTTAATGAAACTTATGAGCTCCAGAATGATTAATTAACCACTATTTATAAAATAAATCTTTTTTATATTATATTTTTCGGATTTGGATGCATAGAGAGCAAAATATAGGATCACGGCGTGTGGTTGGTCAGCCGTCAAACAGTTGGCGGCTTGCTGTTGTTGCGTCCTTCGAATGCGGACAGCAGTGACGCGCCACTTGCTGTATGTGTGTCCTACTAGTACTATGCATTGTATACAGTTGAAAATTCATTCATACGAGCGTGGAAGCCGTTCGCGGCCGACTAATCGCCCCCGTCGTTCCGTTTATATGAGTATGACCATAGTACGCGCGAGCGTAGTTGGTAGTACGACATCGCGAGTGCGAGCATGTACTCAACTCAGCTCGTACGGACGTACGTACCGCTGCACGCTGCGTACGTACGCACATATGTGACTGACACGTCGACGTGACCTCATACAGTCGTCGTCCGTGGCTCGCTCGCTCATCACACACGTAATTAAACAACGCCAGCTCGCCGTGTAGATTTTTCTTTTTGATTTTAAATCGTATTTGACCGTATGAATTTTGGTCCTAAATTATCCACCGGCCCGCGAATAGTTGCCCCCTGGATGATGGATCAATTTGCCTTCCTTGTCAACGTCAACCAAGGAGCACGAGGCCCGTAGTACGCTCTTAGTCTTTCTTGTCCGTTTAAGAGTAAACGAAGCATAGCGTGCGCCGCATCACATTCACGGCACGGCATCACCGCATCAGTACTCCGTCCGGCTTTCTCAGCGGCGGGGCTTGTCAAGTGTACGTAGACGAAGTTCAAAAAAAAAAAGTGTACGTAGACAACTATTCTATGCTCAAAAAGGAAAAAGTGTAGACGACGACTATTCTTCGCATGCATGCGCAACTGGGGACGAAGAAAGTGCCCATGGCGGCCAAGCCCCGATCAAGAGTCCGTCCATGGCCCCATGCGGCCATGCCCCCGTTGACGACCCTGTGCCTGTCCGTGTCCGGATGGGGTGCACGGATTGACGGACCGCCGTCATCGGGCCGATATGCGCGCGTTTTGCAGCCACACATGTTTGTTTCGGCTACAGCTACTAGGTTGGATCGGGTCGCCTCGTCTCGATCTCCTGGTAAGCAGTCGTCTCCGTCGGCTTACTCGATCGGCGCCTTTGTCTCCGTTCCGTTCCGTCCCGGTCCGTTCCATGTGTGAGTTGGATGTAGTTGTTGTTGGCCCGTTGCTGCGTCCTGTCCTCTGAATGTAGACAGCAGTGGCGCCACTTGCCAGTAGAAAAACACAAAGTTGGTACCACCAGTGGCAACCTCCGGGCGTCGATTTTGTGCGTATATCCTGTCTGCGCGCACCGAGCTGCGGGGTCCAACCGATCGAGAGAGACACGTCCCATTCCGAGGACGAGTCATCATATCTACCGCCTACCGGGCTGGGCAGCCGCCAATCCAGGGCTCCAGGCTCCGCTTCTCGAGCAGAGACGCAGGGAGACGATGAGGCCTGGATCGAGCTCCAGACCTTCTTCCTGCCGGTGCCGCCATGGCTCCGCGCTCCCGACGCTGCTGCTTCTTGTTCTAACTGCATCAGCCGCGCAAGCTCAGCAGACGTCGACGATGATGACCGATCCAGTCGAAGGTGAGTAGCTAGTTTCTCTCCTGTTGTTCTTCCCGGGAATGGAATTCCAACCAACTCGCACCATCGATCCATTTGTAGCTTGCTTGCTTTGCATCTTCTCCTCATTAGTCATTCTTCTAGTTCTTCGTGATGCTGTCTGCTCTGCCTCTATTTGCACAAAGGACATGCAGGTCATCTCGGTTTTTGCTCTGTTTTACTAGAGAACCTTCTCGTGCTGGTTCTTTGGAGAACCCGTGCTGGTTCTTTCCGAGAACCTTCTCGTCCTCCCAAGAAAGATTCTGAATTTTCCATGTCACGTCGATCTAGCCATGTGTTTCCCTGCCGTAGTTGCAAACATGATTTCTTCCTCTGCTAGCTCTGGCTGGCTTGGGTGATCACCACCTACTCTGTTCTAGGAGTAACTTCCAAATATCTCTAGGTTGGAAGGTCAACCGCGGCTGTCATATTTTTGCCTTTTGACCCCGTGCACACACCAAAAAAACAAAAATCCACACACCACAGTCCATCCACACGTAGCTTGGCTTTGGCCGGTTCCGCGATGTCAGCGTGCGTGGGTGCTGATTCCTGGCCGTCCGATCACCGCGGCGCCATCGGACGGCCCGGGAGAAGCGGCAACTCTGTTTCGCCGGCGGATGTGAAGTGTGAACCTTTTTTTGCAGCGGCGGCGGTGAACGCGGTGTTCGCCAAGCTCGGCCAGACGGCGTCATCGGCATGGAACATCAGCGGGGACCCCTGCACCGGCACCGCCACGGACGGCACCGTCATCGACGACAACAACAACTTCAACCCAGCCATCAAGTGCGAGTGCTCCGTCCAGAACAACGTCACCGTCTGCCACGTCACCAAGCTGTAAGTGCTCGTGTTTCTCTCGACACGCACGTGCGCCAGGTGCTCGATGGAATGCTCGCCTCACCCTGGCCGCTCGTGCTGGGCCTGTCCCGTGCTCGATCTGATGAATGTGCATAGCGTTTGCCAATGAACACTGGTCCTTGCAAAAGCCAAATGTTTGTTGGTGTTTATATCTGACAAACAGCGGTCATGGCTGACTTGAGATGCCATGAGCTGATGGGTACTTTTGTTTTACCAATGCAGGAAGATATACGCACTTAACGCAGTTGGCACCATACCAGAGGAGCTGCAGAACCTCACGCGCTTGACCAATCTGTAGGTGCTCTCGTCTTTGTTGTCTGGGAGCCAAAACATCCTTTCTCAAGCGTCTTATGAAAGGAATGGCACTTGTGATTAGCATTTAAGGTAGAAAATAGAGTTTATGTAACTTGCCTGTTATGGCAACAGAGAAATACTTGCAGCCCCAAGCTCCCACACACAACACTTTTCTTGTTTTTCATTACTGATTTCACAGATTGTAGTTAGTTGGGGCCATCATAGTTAACTTGCCTGATGCATGATGCTTAATTTTTTTCTCCCATTTTCTTGTTTTTATTATAATCACAGATTGATCCGTGATCTTTCAAAAAAATCATATTTCTCTTGCATGAAATTGCTGGTAGTGAACAGCACATACTTCATTTGGCTATTGCCATTAACTGTCATTGTGGATGATATTTCTTATAAGCTTTGGCAGTAACTTGAGTTGATATTTTTAACTTCAAGTGGTCCAATGTTACTCCCAAATTCAGATGTGCTGTCAATAATACCTAATGAAGTGATGATCTGATCTCTTTCCATTGATATCTGATCTGGTGTGGTTTCAGGGATTTAAGACAAAATTACTTAACAGGGCCTTTGCCACCGTTTCTTGGGAATTTGACTGCTATGCAGTACATGTGAGATTTATATAACATAAAGTATTACCCTGTTACATGTTCATTTTTTTTTTGCTTAACATGAAATCTTAAATTTTCCCTCTTTCAAAATACAAGGAGTTTGGGCATCAATGCATTGTCTGGATCTGTTCCAAAGGAGCTGGGGAACCTTGCGAATCTTGTATCTCTGTAAGCAAACTATTTTGTTAGTATCATGGCACTTCCATTAGAAATCATCTTCAAATTTTGAATCATGAAAACTAGAAATATATGTTTCAGTTGTCATTTTTTACTAACCTGGATTGTTTTGCTAATTTTTCAGAGGCTTTGGCTCGAACAACTTAAATGGCTCCCTTCCATCAGAGTTGGGAAACCTGGAAAAACTTGAACAATTGTGCGTCTAGAATCTTCACTAATTTTGGGCATTCCATACATTTTCTTCTTTTTCATTATGGGAAAAGTCAATTTTACACCTGTCAACAGTGGGATTAATCTAGCTGTCTAGGATTGTTCCATTCCATGCATTTTTCTTTAGAGAAAAAATTGCACATAAGTTTGTTTAGAACCTAAATCAGTTTGATATGGAATGGAGTTTAGTGTAATCGACATAGTGGAAAGCTTAGTTTAAGTAGTATTTGTTTTGTAGTACCATTACACATTATTTTACTTACAGAAAGTTATTTGCGTAATTTCAAAATTTTAAATCCATCTATAAGTTTTAAAAGTCAAATACTGTTTGGCTGTAAAATGGACCTTTTTGTTTCATTCTTCGCTTGGTCTAGTAGGCACCATGACTTATGTTTGTTCATATGTATATCTCTTAATTGCAGGTATATTGATAGTGCTGGCCTAAGTGGTCCCCTACCGTCATCATTTTCTAAGCTAACAAGAATGAAGATATTGTATGCCTATAAAAGATGTTTTCTTGACAATGTTGTTCCATGCAATTCAATCTTATATGTATGTTATTTTCTGTTTTGTAGGTGGGCATCAGATAATGATTTTACTGGGAAAATACCAGATTATGTTGGGAGCTGGACTAATTTAACAGAACTGTAAGATTTGTTTTCCTTCTTGCATTATGGTATTGTAACTGATCAGTTTTTCTTTCTTTAATACAATGGCACACAGCTCTCCTGTGTTTTTTTTTCAGATTTCTGGCTACACAGATTTATTTACTTTTGTGTACCAAATAAATGTCATGTTCCTTCTCTTTTGACTACGTAGTCAGTAAATGCATCTGTAAAGAAATTATGCTTTAAAATAGCAACATGAATTACAATTTTGTAGGCGGTTTCAAGGGAATTCATTTCAAGGTCCACTTCCAGCCACTCTTTCTAGTCTCGTCCAACTAACAAGCTTGTAAGTATTGCTGAAAGTATTAAGTATTATTCTCTAATTGTAATTTTACTGTATGGAAGTATGATTATCTATTTCTGTGCTGCAGAAGAATAGGTGACATAGTAAATGGAAGTTCTTCATTGACATTCATCAGTAACATGACATCTTTGAGCACATTGTATGGATAACTTTGTCATCACTTAAGGACTCATAACTATCTTGATATTTTATAGTGTAATCAAGGTATTAAAGCCAAATACTCTTGGCATGCTTCATTGCAGAATTTTGAGGAATTGCAGGATATCTGATAGCCTGGCATCAGTGAACTTTTCACAGTTTGCAAATCTAAACTTACTGTAAGGCATTTTGTTTCTTTCAAACTCCAGTCAAGTGTGATTGTGCAAAGATTCTTTAATGAACTGCTATGGATTATTCTTTGTTTAATTACTTACTTCTCTCTTGTTCTCCATTTTCCTGTTACAGAGATTTGAGTTTTAACAATATCTCAGGCCAAGTTCCAGAAGCCCTTGTGAATCTGAATTCACTCAACTTCTTGTATAGTTTTTACTGTCTTGAACTTATTCCTTCATTTTGAAGATATTCATTGTCCATGTTGCTAATGCTAGCAAATTTGTTCCTACCAGATTTCTTGGTAATAATAGTCTTTCAGGAAGCCTGCCGAGCTCTATAGGAACTTCTCTTAAAAATTTGTATGTCATCGAAATCCAATTTTGTTTGTGCAATAAAATCAGGGAGGCATTTATCTATAACATTTCCCTTTTATCTTTTCTGTAGAGATTTTTCTTACAACCAGCTGTCAGGCAACTTTCCTTCTTGGACTACTCAGAACAATTTGCAACTGTAAGTACTGAATTCTGAAACTTCAAGTGACCACCTGAAGTCCTAAACCATATCCAACCCAATTAGGTCAATTCAACCCAACCTAGATTATTAGAGTAATTGTATATACATGCATTAAACAAGCATTTCTGGTGCATTTGAAATAATGTTTTTTGTGCATCCGATTTTAAAAATGTTACAATTTTAATTGACATATGATTATGAATCTTTATTATAGAATCAAACAATCTTAACCTTACAGACCAACACAATAAACTGAATCAATTATTTGTCCCTACTTATCTTGATTTATGCTTAAACCAGACAACCCTCAATATGCTATGGAAGTAACCGTGATGCCTTCTAATTATTTTTTTCTGTGTTTCATTCTACATAGAAACTTGGTGGCAAACAATTTCATGACAAACAGGTTAGCTAATATTCTGATGTCACCTCAAGTTCTCAAGTACAATCATTATGTTCTCTCAGCATATAGATTGGATTCATAATGTCAATGTTTTACATGTGCAGTGTATCACCTTTTGGGCTGTCGTGCCTTCAGAGAGACACACCCTGTTTTCTTGGCTCTCCACAATGTGAGCTTACCGACCTTTTCAATTTCAAGCATGGGCCTACTTGAGAAACAAATACTCGATAGATGAGTTAAATTAACACCAATGTTTAACAATCGACTTGTTTGCAGCTTCCTCTTTTGCTGTGGACTGTGGGAGCAGTAGATCTTTATCTGGCTCTGACAACTCCAGGTATCAACCTGATGATGCCATTCTTGGAGCTGCATCCTATAATGTTACAGGAGCACCAACATGGGGTGTTAGCAATGTCGGCAAGTTCATGGATACAAATAATGGAAGTGGAAATTACATAATCTTCAGCTCACGCCAATTTCAGAATACTCTAGATTCAGAACTATTTCAGACAGCAAGGATGTCGCCATCATCTTTGAGATACTATGGTATTGGACTCGAGAATGGAAACTATACAGTCACACTTCAATTTGCAGAGTTTGACTTTGAAGATTCACAGACTTGGAAGAGTGTTGGGAGAAGGGTTTTCGATATCTATCTCCAGGTTGGTTCCTGTTGAGCTGATTACCTACATTTTGGGATTTTAGCTTATGAACTGTTATGATTTTGTATTATTTTTTTTCTTGTGTTTGGCATAGGGCGTGCGTATGGAGAAGAACTTTGACATAAGGAAGGAAGCAGGGGGGAAATCTTACACTGCTGTCAAGAAGAACTATATTGTTCCTGTCACTAGGAACTTCCTTGAGATTCATCTTTTCTGGGCCGGCAAGGGCACTTGTTGCATTCCTAGCCAAGGCTACTACGGGCCTGCAATCTCAGCTTTGAGTGCAACTCCAAGTACTCTCCTAATCCCCTTAGAGACAATCATTGTTTAACATTTTTTAGATAATTTCCTTTGTGTAAATTAAACATGTATGGTTTTTACTTTGAGAAGCGCTTATGGTTGAAAGCATACATGCACTTACAGTAGTAGTACATCTCCATTTTGAACTGTTCTAAATGTTCTCATGTACACTTTCATTAAAATGAGTGATAATTCAGAAACATCTAATAATCCAAATACTGCTTCTGCTATAACACGTATTTTGCTAACAAGTGAACTTCATTACAGATTTCATCCCTACAGTGCGTAATTCTGCACAGAAGAAGAGCAGTAGTAAAACAGGTGTAATTGTTGGAGTCGTGGTTGGTGCAGTAGTTTTGGGAGTACTAGCACTTGCTGGACTCTGTATGTGGAGGCAGAAAAGGAGAAAACTATTGTTGGAGCAACAGGGTAAATGAGATACCATGCTCATATAATGTTTTATGAATCGAGCTAAGACATTGTGTTTATAAACTTACATTTTTTTATGTTTTCAGAACTTTACAGTATTGTTGGAAGACCCAATGTATTCGGTTATGGTGAACTAAGGACCGCTACTGAAAATTTTAGTTCAAATAACCTTCTTGGTGAAGGAGGATATGGGTCAGTTTATAAGGTTAGTTTATCTATAGTGCTCATGGATGTGAATTTTCTATGAAGCCTCTGAAAGTATTTTTTCTAAGTTGTTCATAGCAAAAGGGGATACCCATATTTGTTTTTTTATTATATGCTAGAAATGGTTTGTTTTGTTTCAAAAGAAAAGAAAAGAAATGGTTAGTTTTAATGTTTAATTCCATCTCCAATTTTGGGTGATTTGAAATCCTTTGCTTCAATTATTTATCAATTGTATGCACTAGCCACATTCACCATTGTTTTACTTCTCTATTGTTTCTAGTTGCTATTATATTTTCTACACAGGTTTGGTAAAGTGAGATTGCTACTTATTTTTTTCTATTCAAATTTACATTGTTAAAAATGACACATGCTTGCAGGGTAAATTAGCTGATGGAAGGGTGGTGGCTGTAAAACAATTATCTGAAACATCTCACCAAGGAAAACAACAATTTGCAGCCGAAATAGAAACTATTTCTCGAGTGCAACACCGTAATCTTGTGAAGTTGTATGGTTGTTGTCTTGAAGGAAATAAACCACTGTTGGTTTATGAGTACCTGGAGAATGGAAGCCTTGATAAAGCATTATTTGGTACAAGCTCGTTTCATTTCGACACAAGAGTTCAGGTTTCTTATATAAATAGTAAAACTTAAAACATTCATACTTGCAGGAAGTGGGAAACTCAACCTAGACTGGCCAACACGCTTTGAGATATGCTTAGGCATTGCAAGAGGCCTTGCTTATCTCCATGAAGAGTCTAGCATTCGTGTTGTGCATAGGGACATAAAGGCTAGCAATGTCTTGCTTGATGCAAATCTCAACCCTAAGATTTCGGATTTTGGACTCGCCAAGCTTTACGATGACAAGAAGACTCATGTTAGCACAAAGGTTGCGGGTACATTGTAAGTACATTTCCATATTGCCCCGTTTACACCTGCAGATTATTTTCACATGTGAGCTGATGTCAATTTTTTACTCTTCTGCGAAGTGGTTACCTTGCACCTGAGTACGCCATGAGAGGTCATATGACCGAGAAAGTTGATGTATTTGCATTTGGAGTGGTCATATTGGAGACTTTAGCTGGAAGGCCAAACTTTGACAATACGCTTGATGAAGACAAGGTTTATATTTTAGAATGGGTATGTTGACTCTGAACTCTAGCCTCGAAGTCGTGCAGTGTTGCAGTTTGGTTTCTGTCCTGTTAGTACGATCTTCAGCAAAATTTATGCTAGGAATTTACAGTATCAAGCTCGCATGCCTTCATAGAAATCTCTTTTATCACATAGTTTCATATGATTTATTTTATGTGTAACCACCAAACTGTAAATAAAATGGTAGTTGTAGTATTGCCCTTTGCTTTGTGATTCTTGAACAAAGGGTGCCAAGTTTTACTATGGCAGTTGAATTGTATCTTATTGCTGCATAATAGGTTGATTGCATTTTCTTTCGTTTTGATTTTGGCTAGCACAACAAACATAATATAGATTTGAACTTGTATAGTAAAACATCACTGAAGACGAAGTCACTCCAGCCTGGCATCTTGTCATTTGTAGCTAACTTCTGCACTTTCAGGTTTGGCAACTGTACGAAGAAAACCACCCTCTGGACATGGTCGACCCCAGGCTCACAGAATTCAACAGCAAGGAGGTGCTCCGTGCCATCCACGTGGCCCTCCTCTGCACCCAGGGCTCGCCACACCAGCGTCCGTCCATGTCGCGGGCGGTGTCGATGCTGGCGGGAGACGTGGAGGTGGGAGAGGTGGTGAACAAACCCAGCTACATCACCGAGTGGCAAATCAAGGGTGGTGACACCAGCAGCTTCATGAGCAGCAATGTCAGTGGGCAGTCGAGCGTGGCACCGAGGTCGTCAGCCGCGCACACCTCGTCGCCATTCCTGACCTCTGTTATTGAAGAAGGCCGGTGATGATTAGCATGTTCTGTGAAGCGACGGACTATTTCTTGTAAATGCACACTACAAATGCTCTCTACTTCTGCACATATGCTGCCTGGGTTGTATGTGCAGTTTTCGATGGCTGCTTCGAAGTAGATCTTTTCCGGTGCAATTTTCTTTATTTTTTTGTGATGATTTTTGGTCGATTTCAATTCAACTTGTGCAGTTGCATTTTGTATGCAAATGATAGATATTTAGATAGTTAGGTCCATTTGGATATTTGAGATGTATATATCTCTGGCAAGAACTAAGTCACGTTAGATATATAAATTGTTTTTGCTTATATTAATACAGTCATGTAACCTGTTTTCGCATATTATAATTTGTCGACAGACTTCAATTTAGACAGTCAAAATATGTCTTATATTTGCAGACAGGGAAGTACATTTTTTTTTGGTTGCGTGAATGCGTGTAATGCTAGAAATATCAACAGCCTTTAGTAAAATTTTCCTGCTTTGAAGTAAAATGGTTTGATTAATTGTACGTGCGCGATTGAAGTGTCCGTGTCTAGAAATATCATTGGTTGACACTTCAGACCAAAGGCAGGCAGACGAGTATGAGTATGTGTTCAGACCAAATTCGTAAAAGTTGTCATGTCAGTGATCATCTCATTCCGGGAAATTTCGACCATATGGAAAACAAGAGGCATTTTTTTTCTCAGTCAAACTAACTAAAATTATAGAAAATTGTACCAATACTCATGGCACCAAATAAGTATCATAAGTATTGATAACTTTCTATATAAATTTGAAAATGTTTTGACTTGAACTGGCACGAAGTACTTATATCTGTTGGCGCGTGGTTAACTGCTTGGTAGCTTCGGAAAATCTCCTTCGAAAAATATTGACGTCTTCAGGAGTCAGGACACTGAGTCACCTCCCGTTATCTTTGTGAATCGTGAACGTCGTGTACTTGTTTGAACTTTGAAGTACTGTTGCTTGTCGCACCTGTCTATGTCTGAGGGGCCCGGAGACGACATGTTCATTACTCAAGGGCGACGGCCAAGCGAGAGAGCATGAGCCGGAGGGAGATGTGGCTGAAATCGACCTCTTGTCGCCATAGCTTTCATGCTGCTCGATGCTTCTGCTGCGCCTAGTTGCATCTGCCGGAGCACAGCAAGCTCAGAGGGCAAGGACAGATCCAACTGAAGGTTCCTGATCACACAACGTTTACCATTGGTCTCCCAATTTTCCTCTGCCAAAAGCTTGGGACACCACGTACGAATTTTTCTTCTCTTGAAATACTTGTAGAGTTGTAGCTATATTTCTGGCCGCTATTTTATTAAAAAAAGAATTCTTGCGCTGCGACTTTGTTCATTTCCAGCAAACGCGCTTGACGCTGTGGCCTTGTGGGCCGGCCCCATCCGAGTGGCAGCCCAGGGGGCGGGATGTCCTCGACATCGCCGTACTTGTACCAACAGCCCAGGTTAAGAAAGCCCTCAACAGCTTACATCTTGCAAATAGGCAGCCCAACATCAGTCGCAGACTCCCTAGCCAGGCCAGCCCAGCCCGTCCAGGCACAGAGGAAGCCAGGAACACGCTCTGTCGCCGCCTCGACTTCGAGTCTTCGACTCTCGTCACTTCGACGGCACGCCTCTCCCGCGGCCTTCTCTCGTCAGACGTCCGCCTTCTCAGCTTCTCTGATGGCGTCGTGGCGGGTGGCCGGCTAGCCGAGTAGCCGAAGCTGATGATCGCGGAGCACAGCAGCTGAGCAACAGCCACCAGGAGCGCCGCACTCGAGCCGTCGTCGAGCGCCGAGCACACAGCGGGAGGCAGAGTCAGGCAGCAGCAGCACACTCCGCCCGCCTTTCTCCTCTTATACGTTCATCTTTTAGAAAGTAAGCAAGCGCCTGCATGCATCTTCATCCAGCAGCGTTCAGTCCTGTTAGTCCTTTCTACACATAGATGGCTCCTCCTCTGGTGTTGGTTTGTCGATTCCGCCTTCACCTGGGTTCCTGGTTCGAGCTCCTTCAAACTCCGGCGACGACTTCAACAATATCCTTCGGTCATCGGCGTGTTACTCCACCGATGGCTCGACCAACCCAACTTTAACCGACGCTTTGCGCGGTCAGTCCATCCGGGTGCATACGTCCTTGACGTCCCTGCGACTCTCCATTGGCGGACTCGTCTTCCCCATCACCGTCGACATAGTTGCCTTCTTATCCTATTGCAGGACTGTGATGTAATTTGGTCTTCTTCGGAGGACCTTCTTGTAAAACAGCAGTTGTGATAATATAATATGTTTGGTTGTTGTAAAAAAAAAAAGACTCTCCATTCCTTTGAGTTTCAGTTTCCATCAATTTGATCATTCAGTGGTTTCAATTTTATGGTAATTTTCCAGATTCTAGGTTTAGGATTTTTTTTGTTTCTTTTTGTGATATTTCATATTTCTGAAAACAATCGAGTAACTAAAATTTAGGTATTCTTGTGGATGTGGGTATTTCCAATTGGTACTGCAACAGTGGAGAGAATATATTCGGGGATGAGGATTGTTAAAGCATCTCTTGGTAACCACATCGGTGATACACACTTGAGTAATAGACTTATTTTGCTATGTGGAGAAAGAAGAATTAAAGAAAGCTACAAATGGTGCCGTGGTTCTTCACTTCATGAACATGGAAAGAAAATGATGCAGATTTGATCTATGAGAGGTAATACATCGCTTTTTCAATTTTTCAATGATACATTTTATAGATTCTTTGCTTAAAAATGAATGGTTTATTTCTTTTCCTTTAGGCCAGTGAGGATTTTGTGGTTGAGGATTATATTTTGCTGACACCACCAACAATCTTTTGTTGTTATAATTGTGGGGTTCTCTATCTATATTTTAATAAATAAATGGTAAGCACAAATACACTATTACCACTACTTCATTGTTGAACAAATACACTATTACCACTACTTCATTGTTGATGTACATCATTATTGTTTTTTTAATTATTCATGCTTCAAATATGGTATGGTGCTAGTAAATTACATTATTGATTTATTGTTGGCCTGTAAGGTTGCACACCCCTCAAAAATTCTCTAGTTCCGCCACTCAACAATAGTTCATTGGGTAGAGGTATGGTGCAAGTTAGGATTAAGGGGGTGTTTAGTTTGGGCTACTAAATGTTTAGTCCCTTTTAGAGCATCTCCAACAGATTAGCCAAAAATAATAGCTAAATTTAGTGATTGTGCTATTTTGTAAAATGAATCTCTCTTTAAAAATATAGACTACTCCAACAGGCTATCCAAATTGAGACACTCTATATTTAAACTTGCCACGTGGCACAAGGTCTATGGTGGAGGCTACTATAATGCATGCGGCATCGCGAGGCGCCTTGCGTGCGGAGGACAATTGGCGAGCGGCATAGACAATCTATATTTGGATAGTAGAAGTCCACGAATGAGGAGCTATCTATTTTGGAGAGTCACATGCATAGTCTGTTGGAGAGCTTTTTCTTTCAGAAATAGCTAAATTTAGCTTTGCAAAACGATTTAGACCATCTCTTGGAGATGCTCTTAGCAACTCTAGAGCTGCTAAAAGCTGCTAGAGAAGACTAAAACCCTTTTTAGTCCCATTTAGTAGAGGTGTTTGGTTAAAAACTACTAAATGAGACTAGATTTAGGACCTATTAGGTGAACCAAACAGAGCCTAAACCTACGTGCAGACATGTACAATAACAATCCGTGCGACGGTTTCCTATTTTCTTTTGAAATAATTAAAATCTAGCTAGACCATGCTATGCTACAGTCTTGGGTGATTTGAATTAGACAGCACATGTGTCAGTCCAAAGCTAATTTTGGAAAAAAAAAAAAAACATAGATAGTTGATGACGTGCACTTGCGTGACGTCGAGGCCACTTGCAACGCGAGGAACCATACTGTCTCTCCAGTTGCACGAAACGCAAATAGGCAATCATGAACAGCATAGAGCAACGTGAGACAAAACAAATTGGGCCACTGGCGTGAGACAGAACAAGTTGGGCGGGCATCCGGGAAGCGATGGTTGGTTGCTTACTGGTTACATGTCAGGATCTGTACTTGCAAAATGCAGAGTTCACTTGGAACGAGGCGGACCCGTACTGGTTACATGCCTGCCCGCGTGAATCGTCCAGGGTCAATAGTCAACTGCATTTTGCATGGCAATATGGCATCCATGCCTGTGTGGTGTGGGGCTTGGAGACGGATCCACTGGCACCAGCTGTTGCTTAATCACAATTCTGTTCATCATTGACAATGTAAATAATTACTCTATCAAGGACGATACCCATATAAATATATTTTCATCGATCTCTGACATTGGGAGCCCAAATTAAAATCAAGAGGACCTCCTTCCCACAATCCCACTTGGATCAGATACGTTGCATGCTTCTTGTTTGCTGCAGAAGGGTGATCGATCGATCGAGCATAAAAGGCCCTCTACATTGTGGACTGACGCCACAACTCAGGCTTCTTCCAGAAGCAGGGCAACGGCGACAGCCAAGCTAACTGAGAGCAGACGACAGAGGGAGAAGATGATGATGAGCTCAGAATATAAATGGAGTTCTTGCGTCCGTTGTCCTGTGCTCTCCATGCCGCTCCTGCTTCTTCTTCTAGTCGCATCGTCCCGAGCTCAGCAAGCACCAGCCACCAGGACAGATCCAACTGAAGGTCTATTACATTTCATCTTCGTTGCTGCAGGGCTTGCATTCTGGGTCTCTTCATATTTTAAGCAATCGGCGGGTTTCCTGTCTGTTTTTTTATAGTTAAACTTTTGTTGCCTTGCCAATGCAACATATACATTCATGTCTCTTCTTTTTAACTAATAATAAAGTAGGAACTATTCTTGTTTGCAGCGCAAGCGTTGAAGGCGATGTTCGCCAAGCTCCAGCTCCGTCAGACGGCGTTGACAGCATGGAACATCAGCGGGGACGACCTCTGCACCGGCTCTGCCACGAGTGGCACTGACATCGGCAGCGACCCAAACCGCCTAGCCATCAGGTGTGACTGCACCGACCAGAACAACACCCTGTGCCACATCACGAAAATGTAAGTCTCCGCGCTTTTCGTAGTGCAGTGTGTGCTTATCCCTGCAAATTGCCTCCTCTCTCTCTCTCTCTCTCTCTCTCTGAATAAATTAATTCCTGAAGTCATGCTAATTTCTATAAATTTCAGTTAATAAATAATACAAAAGTTTGACTTAGGATAACTCTAGGAGTTCATTGCACCTGGTGGTGTTTGTCAGAGGAAAGTCGAAATAGTGAGGATGCGAGCTGATGGATGGGCGCTTCACTCTTGTTGCTGCAGGAAAATGTTCCAATTGGATGTGGTTGGTCATATACCAGAGGAGCTGAGGAACCTGACGCACTTGACCTATTTGTATGAACTCTCAACCATCGTCTAGCCACTTCCCACTGTATATATTCTGCTGCAAGAGGCAAGACCTCTCCATTTTCATACCATCATAAACACACAAGGAATACTCCATTCCCATACTACCTATAAGCTCAAATTTGCTTTGAACAATACCTACTGAGCCAATTAATAATTTATTCTGATGTTTGTTTCATCCTGATGTTTGTTTCAGGAATTTACAACAAAATTACTTTACGGGGCCGATACCATCGTTCCTTGGGGAGTTGACTGCTTTGCAGCAAATGTGAGATTTATACCTTAACATTACTCTGATCTGTAGCATCTTTTGGGTGACATCGAGTTTTAAACTCTCTCCCTTCAACATGCAAGGTCTCTTTGTGGCAATGCATTATCGGGATCTATTCCAAAGGAACTTGGAAACCTTGTGAATCTCACAAGACTGTAAGAAATGTATTTCACAGAGCCATGGTGCTTTTTCATAGTTTTTTATTAAAGATCTCTACTAAACTCTGAACTTCAAAAAATTGTAAATCTCAATTTTACTTCTGTACATTCATGTGTCTCAATTCAGTCAAGTGTTTAATCATATCAACAAATGAAAAACAGTTTAATTGACTTAAGAATCCATTCCACCAATCCCAAGTTTATATTATTCAAGACAAACAAAATCACATCTTCACATTCGACTGATCCCAAGTTTATACTATACAATAGAAACAAAATCACATCTTCACTCCACCTACAAGTTAATTTGTGTTGGGAAAAGAGCTGCTCGTAGAGCAGACGGTCAAGCCCCAAGGGTGGGAGCTTGCCGGCCAGGGCTCGAGCCCTGGTTCCTACATTAAGCCTCCAAAGTAGGCCGGGTCAAGTGACCTTTCTCAAGTATTCATCTTCCAAGATGAGGAAATTCTAATAACAGATTTTCGTGCTACTAACCTGATTTTTTTCCGGTATGTGGGATTGCAGGTGTTTAGCCACAAACTACTTAAATGGCTCCCTTCCTTCAGAATTGGGGAACCTGACTAAACTTGAGGGACTGTGCGTATTTTGACCAATTTTGGGCACCCTTTACTCTATACTTTTTTACTTTTTATTGGATGATTATGCTCCAGGTTTAATGGGTACTCTTTTTTTTAATTTGATACTTGCAGGTATATTGATAGTGCCGGCTTAAGTGGTTCTATACCATCATCATTTTCTAAGCTTACAAGAATGAAAGAATTGTATGCCTATAAACCATATGTATATTGTTGACGCTGTTTTTCTATGACAATGTTATCTATTATTCCTCTTTGTTTTCAGTTACGCGTCAGATAATGATTTTATTGGGCGAATACCAGATTACATTGGGCGCTGGAGTAACTTATCAGATCTGTAAGACTTCATTAATATTGATGTTTATGAATCACTACTCACTAGCCTTAGCAATTTATGGATTCATTATCTAAAAAAAGCAATTTATGGATTGATTCACATTTCGTAATGCATATATTTTTTGAAACACATTATACTCTGAGGTAAACAAATATTTTTCATTCTTTTTTCAAAGTAAAGAAATGACTTGTAAACCATAAAAACTAGTAACATGCAGTATAATTTTGCAGGCGGTTCCAAGGAAATTCTTTTCAAGGTCCAATTCCAGCCTCTTTATCTAATCTTGTCCAACTGACAAACTTGTAAGTGACTTCAGATGATGAAACTAACTAATTGTAAGGGTTGCAGAATGGGAGAATGAATTAGGTGTTCCATTGTGCAGGCGAATTGGTGACATAGTAAATGGAAGTTCTTCGCTGGCATTCATTAGTAACATGACATCTTTGAGTACCTTGTATGCATAACTTGTCATCCCCTAATTGACTCTAACTACTTCTTGGTATTTGATGTAGTGCAATTAAGTTGTTAAGTCCTAAAAGTTTTGAGATGTTTCATTGCAGAATTTTGAGGAACTGTAGGATATCTGATAGTCTGGCATCAGTAAACTTTTCAAATCTTGCAAATTTAGACACACTGTAAGGAATTTGTTTCTTCAAACTCTAGTTAAGTGTATTTTTGTGTAATATGGTTTAATGAAGTGCTATGGATTATGAATTGTTTGATAACTCCTTTCCATCGTGTGCTCATTCTATATTTCCTGTCACAGGGATTTGAGTTTTAATAATATCACAGGTGAAGTACCACAAGACCTGGTGAATCTGAATTTGCTCAAGTTCTTGTATGGTTCTTATTGGTTCCAATGCTTGTTTCTATGTTCTAGGAATTAGTTATTTGCTAATACTAGCAACTTTGTTGAATCCAGATTTCTTGGGAATAATAGCCTTTCAGGAAGCCTTCCAAGATTCATAGGACCTTCTGTTGCAAACTTGTATGTCATTATGGTTCAATTTCATTTGTCAAATAAATGCATGATGGTATTTTTTATATATATTTGTAACATTTCCTCGTTCTCTTTCTCTAGAGATTTTTCTTACAACCAGCTCTCAGGAAGCTTTCCTTCTTGGGCTACTCAGACGTTGCAGTTGTAAGTGATTCACATTTATAACTCCATTTTTATTGTTATCATTTAATGATAATTCAGCCTAGCATGGATATTAGGCTTATAATATACACATTTGTGTTAAGCTATCGTTTTGAAATTTGATGCATCCAAAAAAGCTCCTTGTGCTGCATATAGCTTGTATTTCCTTTTAAAGGCCCACCTATGTTTGAAAATTATTGAAGAAGTAGAACACTCAACCTCAGCTTATTTGTCCTAGATTCGGTGCACATTATTTTTTTGCGAGTAAATAAACCGTTCAATATGATACTGAAGTATAAGCAATGGCTTCTAATGTTTATTCTAATAGGAATTTGGTGGCAAACAATTTTGTGATCAATAAACCCAATGATAGGTCAGTTCATTTTCTAATAGCGCCTCAAACATATCTATTTGTCCTCAGAGCTTATGTTTTGACTCAAAATGCCAATGTTTTGGAACCACAGTGTCTTACCTTTTGGGCTGGAGTGCCTACAGAGAAATACACCCTGTTTTCTTGACTCTCCACAGTGTGAGTTCCCATTGCAATTTAAAGCACGAGCCTACTTGATGGTCATTAGAAAAACTTACCAAACTAACACCAATTTTAAATAAATTTTGATCTTTGCAGCTTCCTCCCTTGCTGTGGATTGTGGGAGTGGAGGATCTACATCTACCTCTGATCACTTTGAGTATCAGCCTGATAACGCTAACATTGGAGCAGCATCCTATTTTGTTTCAAGAATAGGAGCACAGACATGGGGTCTTAGTAACGTTGGGAGCTTCTTGGGTGCACCGAATAATTACATAATTTACAACACAAGACAGTTTAATAATACTCAAGATTCAAAACTATTTCAAACAGCAAGGATGTCGCCATCGTCTTTAAGATACTATGGCGTTGGACTTGAGAATGGAAACTATATTATCACACTTCAATTTGCAGAGTTTGACTTTGAAGACACGCCGACTTGGAAGAGTTTAGGTAGAAGGGTTTTTGACATTTATCTCCAGGCAGGTTCTACTCATGCTCATCATTTACACCTTTGGATTTTGGCCTATGAATTGGCCCTGATCTTTTCTCTTCATATATATCGATGTAGGGTGAGCGTAAGGAGCAGAACTTTGACATAAGGAAGGAAGCAGGCAGGAAATCTTTTTTTGCTGTTAAGAAGCAATATATTGTTCCTGTGACTAGAAACTTCCTTGAGATTCATCTCTTCTGGGCTGGCAAGGGCACTTGTTGCATCCCCAGTCAAGGCTACTATGGGCCTGCAATATCAGCTTTGAGTGCTACTCTACGTAATACCCTTAGCTTCAAATCTTAGTTCTGATACTTTCTGAATATTTTTCTTGGGGGATCTAGTGTCTACTACCAGAAGTGGTGATCTAAAATGTGTAAAATTTCAGAAACACCTAACATATAAGCCAAATATCATTTATAACTATCTGATGTAAGATGATATATTTATTGCATCAGATGTTATTTTTGACAAATATTTCTCCTGCAGTTGCACCGAAGAAAGGCAATAAAATAGGTGAAATCGTTGGAGTCGTGGTTGGTGCAATAGTTTTAGGACTAGTACTTGTTGGACTCTTTTTGTGGAGGTACAAATCAAGAAAGGTAACATTAGAGCAACAAGGTAAATGACATGCTAGGTTGATGTATATAATTCTAAATCGACCAAAGGCTGCACTAACAAGCTTAATTTGTCATGTTTGTAGAGCTATACAATATTGTTGGAAGACCTAATGTATTCAGCTACACTTATAGTGAACTAAGGACTGCAGTTGAAAATTTTACTTCCAGTAATCTTCTTGGTGAAGGAGGATATGGATCAGTATATAAGGTTAGTTCATCTATAGTACACATGGATATCAATTTATTATGAATTTTTTGACAACGTAGATAAGATCAACATTTTTTTGCAAATTCCTTATTTGGTTTGGTTTATTTTTACCAGTTATTTCTTTTTAGTTCCACTCTGGTTTGGTTTATGTAAATTCCTTATTTTTGCATTACATGGTATTGTTTTATAATGTGGTGCCTAAACTCACCTTAAAAAATTGCACCTTCTGACAGGGTAAATTAACTGACGGCAGCTTAGTGGCAGTGAAACAACTATCTGAAACATCTCGGCAGGGGAAGAGGCAATTCATAGCTGAAGTGGAAACTATTTCCCAAGTGCAACACCGTAATCTTGTCAAGTTGTATGGTTGCTGCCTTGAGGGGAATAAACCACTATTAGTCTATGAATACATGGAGAATGGAAGTCTTGATAAAGCTTTGTTTGGTACCAACTATTTCATTCAATTTTATGTGACTGTCCATTATTGTTATATAAATAAATATTCATTGGCAGGAAGTGGAAGATTGAACCTAGATTGGTTAACACGCTATGAAATATGTTTGGGCATTGCAAGAGGTCTGGCTTATCTCCACGAAGATTCTAGCATCCGTGTTGTGCATAGAGACATAAAGGCAAGCAATGTCTTACTTGATGCTAATCTCAACCCTAAGATCTCAGATTTTGGTCTCGCCAAACTTTATGATGATAAAAGGACTCATGTCAGCACAAAAGTTACTGGTACATTGTAAGCACATACCTATCTTGCTTCTCTGCCCCATGTGTCTAGTCATTACTTTTACTAATTTGTGAGCTAATGGTTGTCCTTTTTCTCTCGTATTCCATGAAGTGGCTATCTTGCTCCTGAGTATGCTATGAAAGGTCGTATGACCGAGAAAGTCGATGTCTTTGCTTTTGGTGTGGTCATGTTGGAGACTGTAGCTGGAAGGCCAAACTACGATGACAAGCTTGAAGAAGACGTGGCTTATCTTTTAGAATGGGTAAGCTCATTAGTCATTATGAGAGTTAGAACTAAGTATCAAGCATTAATTAATTAGGGAAGTTACTATTATCTCACTACACTTTCAGGTGTGGCAACTCTACGAGGACGATCATCTCTTGGACGTCGTGGACCCCAGGATCACGGAATTCAACGTCGACGACGTGCTCCGTGCCATCCGCATTGGCCTCCTCTGCACCCAGAGCTCGCCCCGCCAGCGGCCGTCCATGTCGAGGGTGGTGTCGATGCTGACGGGAGACAGCGAGGTGGCCGAGGCGGTGACGAAGCCGAGCTACGTGACCGAGTGGCAGATGAACGCCAGAGGGCAGCAGTCGAGCTCGGCGGCCGGGGTGGAGGCCATGTCGTCGTCGCTCATCGACGAAGGCCGATGACAGCCATACAGCAGCAGGTTCCTATTCAGATTAGCATCTGTGTGACTCAGTGACCAGTGAAGCCACGGATATTGTTTATTGGAAATGCACTTTAATTTGGAAACTGATGCAGTTTGATTCTCTGGATGTCTATATGTGATTTTTCAAATTTACGCGGTTGGCTGGACCGCTACAGACACGGTGCCTCTGGCAATGCACATGTGCTTATTTGCTTTGTTTCTTGCACCGAGCGGAATCAAAAGTTGTTTATATGTATATGAACGCAGGTTAATTACCAAAGGGCCAAGGGTCCAGAGGTACGTGTTGATTCTCAGTTCCTCATCCTGCATATATTTTGTCGTATACAGTAGGATATTAGGATGTGCGTGCCGCGTGTGATGATTTTCAAAGGCGTGCGCGGATCTCAACGTGTGCAGTGCCAATCAAATAATGTATACGTGTAAGGTCTGCAGCATGCGGCTTGTTACTTGCAAGTTGGATCCGGGTCAAAGCCTGCGTGGATGCGTGCTTTGGTTTTGGGGTTGGAGGCTTAGATCCCTGACAGCTGCTGCAGTAGGGTACTAGTTGGCTAGAGAGGGCGCTTCAGCAGTTCTCCTACTCCTACAGTACAAGTGAAGCCTCTGACTGAATGACTGGCTGACGGCCGAGCTAAGTGAGAGGAGAGCAGATAGACAGCTAGAAGGAGAGACGGTGATGAGCTCAAAATGGAGCTCTTGCTGCCTCTCCATGCTTCCGCTGACGGTTCTTCTAGTCGCATTCGCATCGCCGGCCGGAGCTCAGCAAGTAGCAACCAAGAAGACAGATCCAACCGAAGGTAATTCATGACTCCATTTTCCTATGAGTATTCGTTTTCTTTTGCAATGAGAAGGAAATAAATCACCTCCATAGAGTCTCAGTTATTATTCTTACCGACATCACCAGCTACACTCTTTGCTTTGCTTTTTGGAATCTAATCTCTGTTTGCAGCCAAGGCTCTGAACGCGGTGTTTACCGAGCTCGGGCAGCACTTGTGGCCGCCGTGGTACATCGGCGACCACGACCCGTGCGTGGACGCGGCCACGGACGGCAACACCTCCATCTGGGCCCCCAATATGAACCCGGGCATCAAGTGCGACTGCTCCGACCAAAACAACACCATCTGCCACATCATCGAGCTGTAAGTGTCTCACTAGCTCTTGGGATCCCCTAGCTCTTTTCCGATCGTATATCTATACACGCTTCACGGAACTGAGTATTCGATGGTTTCCACTCCTGACTCCTGAGGTTGGGTGTTCGTGCTTTGTCTGACAAACACCATTGAAAGGCAGAATCGTGAGGGTACGAGCTAATAGTTGCTTCACTCTTGTTACTTCAGGAGAATGTTCAAATTGAATATGACCGGTCGTATACCTGAGGAGCTGAGGAACCTCACACACTTGACAAATTTGTATGAAATCTCAACTTTGTTTGGGTCAAGTTTGTTTGACATTAAGAAGTTTATGCGTCCTATATCTTTGCCATTACACTATCATATTTTTCTAGCAGTGCTTTTAGGCTTTAGTTCCGATGGTAACACTTTCAATTTGGCTATTATGGTTATCTACATATCTGTTACAGTGGCTATCATTTCACATATGCTTTGCAATTAACTGAAAAATGTGTCCCTAAGTATTACCATAAATGCAAGTAACTGAAAATTAATGTGTTCTTAAGCTCATAATTGTCCATCGTCATAGCCAATTTAAAATTAGCATTATTTACTTTATTATTATCTGATCGGTTCTAGATGTTGTTTCAGGAACTTACAGCACAATTACTTAACAGGGCCCGTGCCGTCGTTCCTTGGGGAGTTGACGTCTATGCAACAGATGTGAGATAGATTTAGAACTTAAAATTACACCATGTTTTGAGTAATATGGAAACCTAAACGTTCTCCTTCAACATGCAAGGTCTCTTTCTACCAATGCATTATCCGGGACTATTCCAAAGGAGCTGGGAAAACTTGTCAATCTCGTAACCCTGTAAGGGATGTACTTTGCAGTGTCGTCACCAATTTGATTAGGAATATATTTCTACTAAATTTAAAAGTGCAAAAATTACAAGTCCTCATTTTAACTTAAGTATGTGCATGTACATACCAGAACATATTCAAGTGTGTAATCATCAACATATCAAATGTGGAACAATTTAACTTGGCCTCAAACCACCTTAAGTTTTATCTATTCGAGAGGAAACGAAATTACATCTTCGTTTATTCTACTAGTTATGGTTATGCTTCAAATATAAGGAAATTCTGAGCACAAATTTAATGTTACTAACTCAATTTTATTGTTTGTGTGATTTCAGCAGTTTAAGCACGAACAACTTAACAGGCTCCCTTCCTTCTGAATTGGGTAACCTAGTTAAACTGGAGAACCTGTGAGTATTATGATTACTTTTGGACACTATGTAATCGATACCATTACTTCTGGCGAACCATGTTTCTTTTTTCATGGATGATTATCTCCATGTTTTATGTGTGATATTTGTTCCCCTCTTAATTGCAGGTATATTGATAGTGCTGGCTTAAGTGGTCCAATACCATCATCGTTTTCCAAACTTACAAGAATGAAAATATTGTATGATTATTAAACACATTTCTCCAACAGTATTGTTCTAAGCCACTCAATGTTATTTGTTATCCACAATATGTCCAGGTGCGCATCAGATAATGATTTTACAGGGCAAATACCAAATTTTATTGGGAAATGGAGTAACTTAACAGAATTGTAAGATGTTTATATTATTTACCTTCATCATTTGAAATTATCTCCTAACTCAGACTAGTAGACACAATTTGGATATGTTGTTACAAGTTATAGTAGTTTTCATATAATATTGATACTTCTGTAAAAGTAGCATCATCTACATTTATTACAATTAAATACTCAAGCCATCCATTTATTAAAACTTTGGTGTGGCTTAATTATGGACTTGATTTTAAACTCCATGGATCAATAATGTGATCTCTAACAGAGATGGCATGAATATTATTTTTTATGATTACAGAGTCCATTTATATTTATTTAAGGTCATGTTTTAGGAAATAATACTTTTTAGCATTCCTGATGATGTGGTGCTAATTCTTGATAAAATATTAGTATTATCAAATTATCTTAATTATCAAATACATCATATTTGTAGCCACATATATCTATTTACTTTGATTTTTTAACAAGAAGTATCTCTTGTGGGAATATTTTGTCTTTCTTTACTAGTAACAACAATGCTAATATGGCAGGCGACTTCAAGGAAATTCGTTCCAAGGTCCCATTCCAACCACTCTTGCCAATCTTGTTCAACTAAAAGACCTGTAAGTGCGACCATTGTTAGAAAAAGTAGCTAAGTATCGTTCCTAAATATTAGGGCTGCATAACCAAGTAATTAATTATATATTTTTGTGACTCAGACGAATAGGTGACATTGTAACTGGGAGTTCTTCGCTGGCAATCATCAGTAACATGACATCTTTGGAATTATTGTATTCCCAATAGTCATTCATTTTATGAATCAAAACATGCCTTCATTTACTCCATTTTAACCAAGTTGTTAAATACTTAAGTTGGTGACATTTTGATTGTAGGATTTTAAGGAATTGTAGGATATCTGGTACTTTGGCATTAGTGAACTTCTCGAAGTTTTCAAGATTAACCTTATTGTAAGGCATTTTGTTTCTTCCAAAAATGTAACAAAATGTGCTTTGTGCAGGATGCTTGCTATGGACATGCATTGTGAGATGACTCATTTCCCTCATGTTCTCATCTTTTAATTACTAATATAGGGACTTGAGTTTTAACAATATCACAGGTGAAGTACCACAAGCTCTACTAAATATGAATTCACTCAAGTCATTGTATGTTTTTATGATTCCAATGCTTATTTTGGTGATATAATGGACTTTATCGTTTACCTTGCTAATGCTTGCACATTTATTTGATCAGATTTCTTGGGAACAATAGTCTTACAGGAAGCCTTCCAAGCTCTATAGGACCTTCTCTTAAACACTTGTATGTTGGTCTAGTTCCATTTAATTAGAGATAAAATCAGGAAAGTGTTTATCTAAAATGTTGGCCCTTATTTTTTTTTATGTAGAGACTTTTCCTACAACCACCTCTCAGGAAACCTTCCTTCTTGGACTAGTCAGGATTTACAATGGTAAGTACTAAGTTCTATAACTTCTATTGATTGACATGACCTATATCCCAGTTATTATTTTTTCAAAATGATAATGCAATGTAGCTTGGAGTATATGCTTATATATTGTACACACATGCATTAAACTAGAATTTGAATAATTTATTTTTGTTGATTGCATTTAGCTTATATTTAGTTTAAATTTATTGTATTTTGAGGCAACCTATGGTTCAGAATCTTTGAAGAAGTAGACATGTATTCTCTTACCGTCTAACTTTAAAAAGGCTAGATTGTTGCTTTAGTGTATATTGATTCTAGAAAATAAACAAACAGCTAATATGAAACAAAGTCCAAAGATAGTTGTGGTCATCAAGTCCAAGACATGTAAACCTTTTTGGCATGTCTCACTGTACATAGGAATTTGGTGGCAAACTATTTCATGATTAACAAGTCCAAGGACAGGTTAGTTCATATTCAACCATCTCCTCAAAGTCTTCAAGTACAATTATTATTTTCTCCTAGCTCACATTTGAAATTCATAATGATAATGCTGCAAATATGTAGTGTCTTACCTTCGGGACTCGAGTGCCTTCAGCGAGACATGCCATGCTTTCTTGGCTCTCCACAATGTTAGCTTCCACCTTTTTTTGTTTCAAGCATGCATGTACTTTAGTGAATTAACACTATTCAATAATTTGATTTGCTTTGTAGTTTCATCATTTGCAATAGACTGTGGGAGTAGTAGATCTATATTTGCTTCAGATGGTTCCATGTATCAACCTGATCATGCCAACTTGGGTGCTGCATCATATTATGTTTCAAGCCCACCAAGATGGGGTGTTAGCAATGTTGGGAGATTTATATATGAATTTCCCAAAATTGCTGACAATGATACATCAAATGGGACTTACATAATCAACAATTCACGCCAAATTCAGAATACCTTAGACCCAAAACTTTTCCAAACAGCAAGGATTTCAGCATCATCTTTAAGATATTATGGCTTTGGACTTGAGAATGGGGACTACATGGTTACACTTCAGTTTGCAGAACTAGATCTTGAAGATTCACAGACTTGGGCGAGTGTTGGGAGAAGGGTTTTTGATATCTATCTACAGGTAGTTTCTAATTGTATTATAACCAACAGTTGTAGCTTACGAGTTGGAAACATGTTTTTCCTTCAATTAATTTGTCCCTTCTTTTCTTCTCTTGGTATAGAGTGAGCGTAAGGAGCAGAACTTTGACATAAGGAAGGCAGCAAGAGAAACTACTGAAGCAAAAACATCATACATTGCTGTCAAGAGACAATATATTGTTTCTGTCACCAAAAACTTCCTAGAGATTCATCTATTTTGGGCTGGAAAGGGCACTTGTTGCATCCCTCATGAAGGCGACTACGGGCCTACAATATCAGCTTTGAGTGCAACTCTAAGTATTTCCTTTTATTTGTTACAATCATGTCTTTAACATTGTTTAGATAATGTTTTTATCTTAAAAATTATAATAATTACTAACATAAGAAGTATTGAAGATTAAAAAGACAAAAAAAGAATGCTTAACATAGAAGCCAAATATTATTTATATTGATGTATGACCATACTTTCTAACAATTGTCTATCCTACAGATACACAAAAGAATGGTAATAAAATAGGTGTGATTGTTGGAGTCGTGGTTGGTGCAACAATTTTAGGGCTCGCAATACTTGTTAGACTCTACGTGTGGAGGCACAAAAAAAGAAAAGTATCATTGGAGCAGCAAGGTAGATGATATGCTAGACTAACGTAACCCTGAAACTCACCAAAATATTTTTCCTTACAAACTTACATTTTTGTGGTGTTTGCAGAGCTCTACAATATTGCTCGAATACCTAATGTATTCTGTTACAACTATGGTGAACTAAGGACTGCTACTGAAAATTTTAGTTCTGGTAACCTTCTTGGTGAAGGAGGATATGGATCGGTTTATAAGGTTTGTTATTTATAGCACACAATGATTTGAATTTGCTGGGGATCTTTTGTGACATTGTAGATAAACAGTGGACAACAAGTTTTTTTCACTATGCAAAATTTGCTAGAATTTTTTAGTTTAGTTTTAATAGTTTGCTTAATGATTTTTTATCATTTAATGTGTTTCTCCAATTATTTTACTAACATTAACAAACATAAATCAGGGACATTCCCAATTATTTTGTTTTTATGTTTTTCCCTATTTTCCACATGATCAATAAAATGACAGTTTCTCCATTACATGGTATTGTTGGGTTCCTATAGCTCTATTTCTTAGAAAAATATCACCTTCTGGCAGGGTAAATTAATTGATGGCAGTGTGGTGGCAATTAAACAACTATCCGAAACATCTCACCAAGGGCAGAAGGAATTCATAGCTGAAATAGAAACTATTTCCCGAGTGCAGCACCGCAATCTTATGAAGTTGTTTGGTTTCTGCCTTGAGGGAAATAAACCACTTTTAGTTTATGAGTACATGGAGAATGGCAGCCTTGATAAAGCATTGTTTGGTATCAACCATTTAATTCAATATCCAGCAGTGACTAGTCTATGACTATTATATAAATCTGGCATCTTAAACCTTCATTGGCAGGAAATGGAAGATTGAACTTGAATTGGTCAACACGATATGAAATATGTTTGGGGATTGCAAGAGGCCTAGCTTATCTCCACGAAGAGTCTAGCATCCGTATTGTGCATAGGGACATAAAGGCCGGCAATGTATTACTTGATGCTAATCTCAACCCTAAGATTTCAGATTTTGGGCTCGCCAAACTTTATGATGATAAGAAGACACATGTTAGCACAAAAGTTGCTGGTACATTGTAAGGGCATACATGCCTCCACCCATGTGTTTAGTAATTAGCTTACACTAATATTTGTGCTAATGGAAGTTCATTTTCACTTTGATTCCTTGAAGTGGCTATCTTTCACCTGAGTACGCCATGAGAGGTCACATGACTGAGAAAGTTGATATTTTTGCTTTTGGTGTGGTCATGTTGGAGATTATTGCTGGAAGACCGAACTATGATGGTAAGCTTGATGAAGACATGGCTTATCTTTTAGAATGGGTAAGTTTACATACAACTATATCAGGTCCATTCATTTTATACTAAAATTCATGTTGAGAAGTAGGTAGAAAGAATGAAGGGGTATGTATGTGTAGATATAATCAAGAAGAGGTAGATGAATATCATGTGGGTGGGATGGACAAACTTGTGATTATGAAAGTATTGTGTACACAAGTGCATTCGATAGGATTTGAAACATGTTGATGAAACATATGAAGAAACTTTTTAGGCATTAAGTTGGTCATAGATCCATAATCTTGGAAAACCACTTCATAATATATACATAGAATCAGACAATTTTATCATCGCAATTGTTGTATAGTCAATACCTTGCTATTGACCCTAAACGTCTAAACTAGAAAGTGATCTATTCTATACATTAGTGAAGTTGTCCCTCTTATTCATTTATAGGTCTGGCAACTTTACGAGGAAGGGCATCCCCTTGACATTGCTGACCCCAGGCTCACAGAATTCGATAGTGATGAATTGCTCCGGGCCATCCGTATTGCCCTCCTCTGCACCCAGAGCTCACCTCGTCAAAGGCCGTCCATGTCGAGGGTAGTGTCAATGCTCACGGGAGACATTGAGGTGCCTGAGGCAGTGTCCAAGCCTAGCTATTTTGCCGACTGGCAGAGCTGCACTGGAGGGACGACGTCAAGCTCGCTGCCCACAGTAGTGGAGACTGTGTCGTCCGGGGATCCATTCCTAAGCTCCATTGTGGATGATGACCAATGATAATCATCGCCAAGATCAGCTTATGCCAAGCCACAGCCGGACTGTTTTCTTGGATATCCACTTCGAAACGGTCCAAATATTTAATTTGAATGTATATGACAAGTTTATGTAGTTGACTGGAAACAGACACGGCGGCCCCTCTCCCACACCTATCTCGCTCAAAGTCTATCATCTTTAGAGTGAGATTCACATCCACGTCTTCGCTGGAGACTCATGAACTGCTTGCCAGGCTCAGTTCATTTGATCCGAAGCTAGCTGAATGAGACTGTGACATATTGATGTTCGAATTTGGATCAAGAAAATTTTCAGTTAGCACCGGATAATACGCTAAGGTCCGGTGATCGTGAAAGTCATCTGGTACAATTCATTCAGAAGCTGGCAAGTCAATGTGTAAAACTTTAGTGGCTGTTATTTGTGATGACAGATCATTAGTGGCTGTTATTTGTGATGACAGATCATTCGGTGCATTGAAGCCAAGCCACATGAATGCGCTTTTTTTTTTATGGCGGATCATTCGGTGTCACGTAAGAGTTATTTTTGGCATGGGGTTTAGAGAGAAGAGAGTGGTATCATCGTGCTAAACTGCTAATACAACTTGTGCTCAATGTGAAAGACTAAGTTGTCCTCATATTTTGTATCCACTTTCATAAACACAAACATGGAACAATTAACTACCTTAAGAAAAAATATTGGCTTAATTCTATCTGGACACAGGCACACAGCAAAGCCCGTGTCTGCCTTTCTAGTAAGTCCTGAAGTTTCAAGACTCGTACATGTTCTTCATGTACTAGCTACTATAGGTGGTGGCATATTTATATTTATATCTCACAGAAATGACAAACACATTAGCTGAAGATTACTGAATAATACAAACTGGAGGCGTGCGTACACTCTGATTAATTAGTACCACCGGCGGACAGACAAGTACACAAGGAATCAATTATACGAGTGGATTAAAATAGCAGATCATATGACATTGTTCCAAACAATTCAAAATCCAAAAGCCAATTGTTTTCACGTAACCCCCCCCATCCAGCATGATTTGTATGGGTGCCGCCTCTGCTCTCCGGTGCACCACGAAACTGAGGCCCCCGCTCGCGGCGCACCTGCTCTTGCCACAAGGGGCGTGGAGCTTCGTGTTCGTCTCGCCGGCCGCCCACGGCGCCCGCGCACATCGACACCAGCGGTGGCAGCAAGCACCTGCGCGGCGCCGCCGACGTGGCAGCCGCGCACGAAGAGGCGCGGGGCATGGCCTTCTCCCAGGCCCCTGCCCAAGGACACGTCGCGCTCCTGGAACGCCGCGCGCCCGCGCCGAGGTTCTCTAGCAGCGCGCGCACGCCGTTGCAGCCCTGTAACGTGCCCCCACACGACGCCGAGCGTCGTCGTGGTGAGCACCACCGCCACGGCGGGCACCTGGCGGGGAACCACATGAGCGTGTCGGCAGGCTCCGCTGGCGCGGGCGACGCGCGGCCTTCCTGGTCCAGGAGCTCCCACGCTCATCGCGGCCGCATCTTGCAACTGCACCTTCGCCATCCAGCAGGCGCGCACCGTGGACCGCCACCTCACCTCGCACTTGCAGATCCCGCCGGTCAAAATGACCATCTTCACCGCTCTCACGAGTCACGATCACGATGCTCGTCAACGTCTCACGCGCGCTCTACGACCGCGTCTTCGTCCCCGTCGCGCGCGTCGTTACACCGTGGACCGTGCGGCGGTCGGGCATCACCTACTTCCAGCGCATGGGCGCTGCCGCGCTGGGTCGCCGGATTCGTGGTTTCCGTCCTTAGCGACATGGCGGGCGCGCTCGTGGAGGCAAGGCGGTGCCGCGTGGCTCCGAGGCACGGCGGCCAGCATCCCCAAACGGCCGTCATGCCCATCAGCGTATTCTGGCTGGAGCCGCAGTACGTATGCCCTCCATGGCATGAGCGACGCGCTCTCTACGGTTCGACATATGGAGGTGTTCCATTTGTACACCTTGAAACCGTTTGAGGTGGACGCCAGCCACGTTAATGGTGGTGTGGGGGCAAAGTGGAGGTGGAAGACGGCAGGCGGAGCCTTTGCCATGTCCAGGTTGGAAGCTTGCAGTAAATGTATGTTTAGGCCACTAACTTGCGCGGGTGTGTCGATTTGGGCCACCAACTTTGAAATTGCTTTGGGCCAAAACTTGAGAAGTGGTTCATAAAAGAGTCCATATCCCTTCGTTTTATGTTTATATTTGTGAAAAACCCCTTATATTTAGTTTCCCTCTTGCATCCGTATCCTCTCACTCCACGCCCGGGCACGCAGCGCCGCCTAATCGCCGCGCTCTTCCTCTGCAGCTTCGTGGCCGCTGACGACGCCGACGTCCCGTCGCCCTCGCCGGGGCCGCACCCGGGGAGGACAGTTGCCGCCGCATCACCGACATCCTCGCCCGCGAACACAGCCCCATGCTCGTCGGTGTCGGGGCAGACGGAGACGAGGCGGCGGGCGGGGCAGCGCGGCCTTCCTCTCCGGCGCGGCGCGGCCCGCTCGCGAGGAGTAGCGCGGTCTCGGTGGCGGCCTCGCCGGCGGCCTTGCTCGACTCGGCCTCCGGAGGTGTGGGAGCTCCCTGCGTCCGCGCGGGCTCGCCGGCGCCGCGGGAGTCCTTCGCCTCGCCGGGTGCGGGCGCGAGGGCCTCGTCGCCGCTGCTCCGCCGCAGTGGAGCTCCGCCTCTCAGTGCGCGTGCGCGTACCTCACCGCCGCGGGGGTCCTCCGCCTCGCCGGGTGCGGGCGCGGGCGCGAGGGCCTCGCCGCCACTGCTCCGCCACTCCAGGGCCTCCGCTGCTCCAGGACCGCCGCGTGCGCCGACGGAGGAACCGAGAGGAAGAGCAGCGCCGTCCGAATGGATAAAGGGAGGATACGGATGCAAGAGGGAAACTAAATATAGGGGTTTTTTCACAAATATAAACATAAAACGAAGGGGTATGAACTCTTTATGAACCACTTCTCAAGTTTTTGGCCCAAAAACTGCAATTTCAAAGTTGGTGGCCCAAATTGACACACCCGCGCAAGTTAGTGGCCTAAACATACATATTGCGGTGACTCTCCAAAATTGTTAGAATAACTAATAATTTGGAACGAAGAGAGTAAGTATTTTATCGGTTCCAAACTATAAGTTCTTTCGATTTAGAAATATACCCTTCTTATATAAGAGCAGGCTTATATATAACTATATATAAGTGACAACAGAATTGCCACCTTGCCACTTATTTAGGCGTGCAAAAAGGGGCCAAAATGTACTTTACGGTAAAGACGCCCATGATTCTCAACTGGATAAGCAATAATCCGCAGTCCCTAAAGTTGTCACCATCACATCTAGATTTTGATTAAATTTATATAATAAAATAATAACATTAATGATGTCAACCAAGTATTATTAGATTCTTCATCCATTATATTTTTATAGTATATCTATTTAATTTTAAAAAAATTTGTAACTATCTCCAAAATTTTGATCAGATTTAATGTTTTGACTCTCCCAGAGGCCCTCGCGGCGTGGATGATGCGGGGCCGGCTTGGTTGGAGTTGGGACATTGGTGGGCTGGGCGACATGGACTTCTGATCCCGACCCTCTTCTCCCTGTCATATGCCATTCAAAAAACTGGGCTGACACTTGTCTTTTTTCTTTCTTCGTCTAATTCACGGTAAAACTTTTGCCGTCCTTAAGAAAGAGTATACTAAATAATCCAACCAAGTAATGCAAGCCCAACATCTGACATCGCACCAGGCACCAACAAAAAATTGCAGCTACATTTGATCGACTGATGTTATGGTTCATCATGGTGTAAATACCATCGGAAATGTTATACAAAGGCAAGTCTTGCTTTTCTGTACTTCTCTCGTTCTAAACTAGGTTATACTTACCTTTGCCACAAGTAAGACTTCTCTTACTTTAACTCAGATTATCATCAACATCTTAGTTTCATTTTTTCCCATGACATATGGGCTTCCATTCGTGTTAATATATTTTTGTTGATGCAAAGATCGATCACACACTAGCTATTAGGGCTAGATCGCCCACCATGTCGCCACAAACCAAAGAGCGCAGCAAGAATCACACTTACTAGTGGAGAACACAGAGGTTTATGAGCAAACCACTAAAGGGTAACAAATATTGTTTACTATGTGATAGAACGGTTAGTTTTCGGGCAAAGTACCAAAGAAACCATTAAAGCTCTTGCTCGGAGGGACCAAATGGAGCAAGAACGTCATCAAGCTTCCCTAGATCGGCTAACAATATTAGAGCATCATTCTTGATCATCGGGTCAAGCAATAAATAGCAACATGGGGTTGGGAGAGAGACTAGGACAAAATGAGATAGAAGTAGATTGATTTTTTAACTGATTATATGTGTTGGCTACCTCAAACGGCCTCATAGTATGATATGATATTCTTGGCATTATCAAACTATTACAATGTACTTAAAACCTTATATATTGATATAATAAAGAAACCAAATAGTATGATATGATATTCTTGAAATTATTAAAACTAATTACAAACACAAGGTTAATATGTACCCTTGTGGTTCGGATTTGTGATGAGTGATTGTTGTTGACATTTCATAGCGCAATCACTGAACATAGAATAAAACTCTATCCGCGGCAACGGCGCTAGAAATGCTTGTTGACATTTCATAGCGCAATCACTAAAGATAGAATAAAACTCTATCCCTAACAACGACGCCAGAAATGTCTGTTGATGTTTCTTAGCGCAAGCACCAAGAATCACCAAGGTAATAGTAATTCGGTCTTAAAGTTTTATTCCGCAAGCGCACAAGATTACCATTGTAGTATAACATTTCACTCATGAGTTTTCAAGGGTATCATTATTTATATTTTCCTAAGGAAAGCATCATGACCGCTGGTTAAATTATAATAATTATAATCATGCATGAGATAAATATGATTCTAGTATATTATCAATATTATCTACAATCATAGTTCTAGGAATAGTGAGGATAAATCAGATTCTAGATAGATTGAGCACACTCAGAGAAGTTAGAACACAAGAATAGAATAATGAATAAGTAAAAATAAATAAAATAAACTAAATACATAAACAATCAGTTAGACAATTAGAGGCGTCTACTTATAATTACAGCATATGAATTATGTAGTTCTATGTTAATATGATTAGACTTCGCTATGACTTTGATGATTAGGGGAGACCGACAGGGGCTCTTGGTGTCTCTAGGACTTGCCTTACCACCGGCATTTTAGACTCCTACACCATAGCCGAACGTGGGGATAACCAGGTTATGTTGAAGCTGTCACCATTCTAACGCCTCATCCCTCAGCCGTGGACTATGTAGTGCAACTGCTGATTCCTATACATCCTAGCACCACGCTAACAAGCATAGAAACAATCTATGTCCCCCGGGGGACTTTGACCCTACATATCAACAACTAGAACATAGACCTCTAATTCAAGATCAACAGACCATCATCTAGATCAACACTAATTCTAATCATATCAACATTGTGATATCAAGTATTGTGTTTATACTAACTCATCATACTATATGCTAAATGATCAAGATCTAGACTATGATCTAATTCATATGAAGAACTATAAGAACAAGATAACAAGAACATGATAACTAGACAAGAACTCATGATACTAGAAGAACATATCAAGAACATGATAGCTAGAACTGAAGAGCTCATAATCTTATTCATACTAAGAGGTGTCTAGATTCAAATCTTCAATTGAAGTTTTGCCTACTCTGATCTAACTAGACAACTAGAACTAGTTACAAGAGGTTTGAGTGGCTCTCTCCCTAATACAATGTCTGAACTGGAGTTGTCTATCTGAATGATCTAAAATTCCTGTCTGAGAGCCTGCTCTGCCCCTTCTTTTATACTGGGGAGAGGTCGGTTCGTGTCGCAATTAAGGTAACCACAGGCGAGGATGTCACGGCCAAGGCACCAAGAGACTTCACGTTGAAGTTCGGGCCGATCTGCCTCCAAAGTGGAGCGGGCGCCCCAAGTCTGGGCCTAATCAGGCCCAGCTTCGGCTGGTTGCTCCCTTGTTGCGTCCTTAGCCCATTTTCGTGCGTAGGTTCTGAGGAGGAACAGGGTGGCACATGATGAAATCATGGAGGTCATGTCAAGGCGAAGCAAATATGTGTAGGAAGCGTGGGCATTCAATCAATAGTAAAAGTATTGGACTAGCCCTCAAGCTAGGTGGTTTGCCCCGAAATATCCAAGGGCAAATGAAAAGTGTGTAATAGGCCTATAAATAAGATATGGTTGCCCCAAAACCATCTCACCCCTTGCCATTTTCATTCTTCCACCTCTCTCTCTCTAGGTTTTCCCTTCCTCTAGATTCTTCTGAAGTGACCTAAGATTTTGAGTGGAAACAGTGGCCCTAACCTCCTTATGTCCTCTGGGATTCGATTTGATTTCGCGTAAGAGTACGTGTGTGAGACGGTCGCACGTTGATTGCATGCTAACATACAAATACAAATTGCTTACTCGAGCATGGCATCAACGGGAATAGATGGAGCATATCAAATCATGTAAACAATGTCAATTAAGTACTCCTTAATTTAAAATATAGGAATTTCACTAAAATCTTACGGTAATATTTGTATTTGTACAATTGTATTTGTACTCCTTGAATTCTTCTTCAAGTAAAAAGTCATCTCTCGCGGCTATTGGAGGTGGACTTGGGCACTTCACTGCATCCCAATGACCCCCTGCAAGGTGCATCTTGAATCGACCAATTCCATCAGCCACTATCTTCTTACAGAAAATGCACTGAATAAACTCCTTCTTCCTAGGATCTGGCCACCATCCATACTTCCATCCGGAATCTTGAGATCTAGCCTTCCTCTTAGAATCTTTAGCCTACTCAGCAAGTTCTGGAGGTAGTTTTGCAATAGCAGCTTCTACTAGGGCTACAACATCTGGAGCAGCTGAGGATCCAGCTGATGCAACTGATGAACTTACACCACCAGTACCTCCTTCAAGATTAGGATCAGGCATGATGACCTCCACATCACGTTGCCTCCTTTGAAATTCATCTACTCAAGTTTAGCAAAGAACCAAAGAAACAAAGCATCAGGTCTGAGCATAGTGCAAAGGAGAGGAGATGACAGAAGTACAGAACAAAGCCGATTTAATGACTCACCATCAGAGGAGGAGCTCATCTTCATTCTCCCTTAGACCTGCAACTGCAGTTGGGGAAGAGGGTGACTCAGCAGTCTCCAGCAAGAGAGAGGAGGGAGGGAGGGGGAAGTAGCAAGCAGTAGGGAAGAAGGAAGATCCACGGATGGGCTGCTTAATTAAATTCGAACTAGAAGGAAGGGAGGAGGGAGGAAGATGCACGAGTAGCAGGAAGAGAGCTCAGCAGCTCACCCTAAACCCTAAACTGCTAATCTAGGGTACATTGTCTTCCTTCTACAGAAGCACTCAAAGAAGCGGAGCATGCACGTCAACAAGCACTCGAAGAAGCGGAGCGTGCACGCCAACAAGCACTCGAAGAAGCGGAGCATGCACGTCAATGAGCAATCCATGAAGAACATGAATTAGATGAAATCAGGAGGCTACCGAGGGCACCTTAATCACTAGAGATGCAGCGGGTCCGGGTTTAGGATGGCTCGGACAGTCACCGTGAAGCTCAATTGAACTAGTCACCGGTGCCTGGCGTGGGTGAAAGGACAGTCGCCTTGATACAAGCCTGTTGTATAGCGTGTTAAGCGTTGAGAGATGTGGTTGGGCCAGTTTTGCCGTTATTATTTATAGCTCCATTTAGTGACCTTTTGGAACTTTTATGGTGGTTTACTGATTTGGTAGTGTTCGTTTTGGAACCTGCTCGTGAATATTATCAGATGGTATCACCATGCGTTCTGGAAGACTGGAACCTGCTCATGAATGTTTTAGATGGCATCACCGTTTTCTCTAGTGAGTTTGTGGTGGTTTACTGGTTGTAGCGTTCTGAAACATGCTCCTGAATGTTTTCATATGCCATCACCATCTGTTCTGGAACCTGCTCCTGATGTTGCGCCTGTTAATAAGTCACATTGGTTAACAGAGGGGGCATAGCCTAGATTTTAAAAAATCAATTTATTTTTTTTCTCCACTTCGTTTGCTAGATTGTCTAATCTATGGCCGAGTCTTAATTTTTTGTTTTTTATAACCTTCCCTTAATAGAGGATTGATGTAAAATTACTCTTAAATCCTAGCAGTAACCCACCGGGAAAATTATATATCAAGATGTTAATGTTGTGGAATAAACATTTATTTCAATAAATACATAGCCAACATTCAGATACATATATAAAATTGACTGGACATAGTCCAGTTTTATGGTTGAACTCGACAGACAGCAGGCTGCACCACCACCACGGCCCTGTCCTTACCATTGGCCTCGGGCCCTCGGCCGCCCTATCCATGGCAGCCTCATCTTAGGGCGTCCACAGTAGTCCTAGATACCAGCTAGCTCGGAGATAGCAGCCTAATAGCTAGCAGTTAAAAGGACTATCTACTGAAGCTAGCTATTTGCATTTTTTACACTTCTATGCCAGGCCACAAGAGACACAGTCTTGTCTCGTGATGTGTGCGAGATAGGCGACGAGAGAAGAGCCGGCTCGATCTTCTATGCACGTTCTCTTTCCTCCACATAGGATGTGTACAACCAAATAGCTAGTTGAGTCAGCATCATTGGAGACGCCCTTAGCTGTCCGCACAGTCTCTCGCGGCCTCGCCCCCTTCCCCTTCGCCCCATACCTGAGACAATAATCTTGGCACAGCCTGCAAGCAAAGGCGGGTCCAGCTCGCCGTCACCTGCTGCGGGCGCGGCAGAAGGAAGAGCCTGCTTGATGGCAGTGTTCTCGGTGGTGAGCTTGACGGCGCCGGGGCGCCGGCGATGTGCGCGCCCCCGCGCAGCATGCGGGCTATTAGCCTGGACTTGAGGACGTGGACGACTAATAACCGGCGAGACTACGCGTTGAGGATCAACGAGCACCGATTCTGGATGGGTTTCAGGATCACGAGCTTGCAAAGCGGAGACCGTGTATGCTTATAAAGGAGCCACGAGGTGGAGCTGACCAGACGAGAGCAGAGTTTTTTTACCGCCCGGTTTACCGTGGTAAACCGCGGTTACCGGACTTACGGACCGGTCCGGTTCGGTTCGGACCGGTTCGGTAAGTCCCAAATTCAAATTTCAATTTTGAAAAAAATATTGAAAAAATTCCTAAAAATACTTCATGATTTATAGAATCCAATGATGTCAAAATTATTCAAATTTGAGTGCATTTAGTATTTATTTAGACGTTTAGAAGTTTGAAAAAAAAGAAAAAGAAAAAATACACAGCCGGCCCGTTAAGGCCCATTAAATCATGAAGGTCGAAAAACATACTAAACACACTCAAATTTGAGTAATTTTGACATCATTGGATTCTACAAATCATGAAGTATTTTTAGAATTTTTTAGTATTTTTTTAAAAAAATAAATTTGAATTTTGAAAAAACCAATCAAACCGAGCGGTAAACCGGGCTAACCGGGCGGTAAACCGGACTAACCGGGTGGTAAACCGGGCTCGAACCGAACAACAGCGGGCTTTGAATTCAAATTTGGATTCGGCCGGCTACCGTTACCGGACCCCGGCGGTTTCCGCCGACCGGTCGGTAAAAAAAACCCTGGACGAGAGGCGAGGTGGCGAGGTGACACGTCCGGAGACACGTTGCGAAGTGGACACGTGCTGACGCGTGCCGCGTGCGGCGCTCTGGTGTGTGTTCTGTCTGGCCGGAGAGGACAGTCGCGCCAAGTCAAACCATTTCAGAGCTAGCGCGGCGATCTGTAACAAAGTTCAGGAAGGCATGTGCATGTACTTCCTCCGTTTAAAATCAGCAGACATCTTTCATTTCATCGACAAAACTCCAATCCATCACCTGGGTCAAAAAAAATTAGTTCATTCGTGAATCACTCGACCCGTATCAGGGTTTTCAATTTCGGTTTCCAAAATATTTCAAAAAAAAAAAAGCTTCCTGAGTCCAAAATTGTCCATGACAAAAATTGTCGTTCTCTTCCTTTCAAAAGAAAAAGTGTCATGCCTGGAAATCTTGAGCTTGTTTAGTCTGCATTTGGGTTTCGATGTTCCTCTGGTCAATAAACAGCTTATATGAAAAAAGATAATCGGTCATGTGTAATCGTCTGTACACACAAATTCCTTACTCGAGCATGGCATCAACGGGAATAGATGGAGCATATTTTTTTCTAGAGTATGTAAGAGGATTACTATCATTGTATTAAGAAGAAATAGAGTTCAAAATACAGAGTGGCCTTAGACCAAAACCAAAGCGAGGAAAAAAACGATGGAGCATATCAAATCATGTAACAATGTTAATTAAGGACTCCTTTAAAATAGAGGAATTTCATTGAGATCATGTGGTAATATATTTTTAAAATCAGTTTATTTTCACACAAAAACGTAGGAAACAAAAGACATTCCTCAAAGGACCTAAAATTGCTACTCTCTCCGTTCTTCTTTTTACATGTTATCACATTAGCTTTATTCTAAGTTAAATATCACTACCTTTGTCTATTCGATTTAAAAAAAAACTTAAAAGTTTCACAACATGTAAAATACATATTATGAAAAGTGTAGTTATGTTAGTTGGTGATTGGGACGGAAGGCGTAGTTATGTTAGTGGGTGGTTGGGCCACTAGTGCGGCAGCCAAACAAATAGCAGTATGTAGAATTTGGCTTGTTTTGACTTATTACAGCTTGCTTCTTCTCACGAAGTACTATTGAATTAGCTGAAATCTATCGGCGTATCCACCAACTAAACAGGGCATGTGTTTAATTTCTATCAAGCCCTACTCAATCCACAAACTTTTAAATAAAAAAAATATGTCCACAATGTTGTGGCCATCCAATATGTATACTTTCCCCCCTTCTTCAGAGAGTGATATTATTGTCGCATGCCGGTTACGTACTGAGAAGAAACTTCCTTATTGAGGCGACATCGACCCGCTGCGCGTCACCGACGACCTTATCCCACGGTGCGTGCGCACTGCGGAGCTGCTGCCCTCGTCTGCGCCACCGCGCCGGTGCTTCCGAATCCACTGGATTTTCGTCCGGTGTTTCGGAGTTGATGCCATGGCCGCAGTCGGCGGGCGTGGCGGTGATGAAGAAGGCCGGTCGTCACCAAGAAAAGGAGATTTCATCGACGACTACGAGCCACCTGTACTGGTGTTCGCCACGAGGAGACCTCGCGCGGGTTCACTGCACTTCGGCAAGCGACGACGGCGGCTCCATGGTGGGCTGCCTTGCCTACAGATCCAAACCATAGCTGATGGCCACGCTAGCCATCGGGATGGTGTTGGCGAGAGGGCACAGGGCAGTCCTCCTCGCGGCTTCAATCCGATCAGGCCGAGACGACGGGATCCAGGAGACCATCAGCAAGTTGCTCGGCGTGGCCAACTCGACTGCCTACGATGAGCCGGCAACGGGCGGCGGCATCACGCAGGGTTCCTTCGCTTCAAAGGATTTTCCGTGGGGAATTGATGCCTCATGGTGGGTCCCAGCAGCTGTTGTGTGGAGCCCAAACCTGCACCGTGGCCCGCATGCATTGCTATCTGCTAATTGCGGTGGACGGCATGCAGCCACACCACGTGACCACTGCAGCTCCTTCTGCTGGCCTGGTGCCAACGTGGGGCATAGCCATGGCCACCATCATCTCCTGCATGCCCCCATCTCTATCCTGCTCCTGCAGCCTTTCATCCTGCCATCGCATGCTTCAACAAGACAGCTTCTTCTGTGGTGTTGCTTCGACGACTCTGTTACCATCTGGGTTTTCGGTACGAGTTTTTTCTACCTGCGGCAACGACATCAACAACATCCTTCGGTTGTCGGCATATTTCTTCATCGATGGTTCTACCGACCCACTCTTTACCGTCGCTACGCACGGTCAATCCATTCGGGTGCACGCGTCTTTGACGCCTCTGCGTATACCCTCCACTGGCAGATTCGTCCTCCTCGACATCTCAGTCGACGTTGTTGTCTTTTCGTAAGATCGCAGGATCTTGATGTAATTCGGTCTTTCTTTGAAGGACCTATATGTATTATGGCTGCAATATAATATATAATGCTTGTTGTCAAAAAAAAACCGATGCCAAAAAAAAATACAAATATATAAGGATCTTTCGTACGCCATGTTGAGACGAATGGTTGGGTAGGATGTCATCGGCATCATGATAAAGCTAATCGAATTAGTATATAATCTGAACTTTGGTGCTGTTAGTTACTAGTACCAGTAGTGTAACACCTCCAGTATTAAGCACTAATTAAACTTCTCTAATTATGTCATCATTTGCATAAGCACCTCATTATCTGCTTGTCAACCTAGTGAATGTTTTGCTCTATTAGCCAGGAAAGAATATCTTTTCATGTTTGCAAATGATGCTTGATGATGCTAGGATTAGTATCTCAATATGATTGAGAATCTTTCTGTTAGTTTACAGATTAGTCTTGCTTTGTGTGGCAATTAGATTTCAATTAAAAGTATGCATAGGGTGGTCATTAGTTTAAAGTGTGCAAGCAAATCTTTTCCAAAGTACTAGATAGGCTGCTTGTTTGAATTTGGCCCTTTGGAATGATTTATGCAGAAAAATATTTCAAGAAACTTTGCTGTTTTGACCAAATTATGAAAATGAGTTTTAGGGCTTCATTTTGGGCAAAAACAGTGCAAAGGGTTTGAAAATATTAGTTTTAAAAGTCTTTTTCCAAACTGATTTTTGAATCTATCAAAATAAGCCGAATTAGCAAAAGTCGTAGTTGAGAAAGTTACTCGTCTCGAAATTTTGAGAAACTTTCATGTTGGAAGTTTTTCCTAATTCAAAACCGTTTAGAATCAGTGGGAGTTTGAATTTTCAGTTTGAATTGGAAAGGGGGTGGGACCCACCTGTCAGCGTCCCCCTCCCACCTTCTTCCTCCTCGCGACGACGGTGTACGGCCCGGTGGCCGCCACGCGGCGACCGTACACCGGCGAGCACCGCTGTGCGCTGCGCGGCCGCCCGGATCGGCTGCGGCTGGCCACACCACAGGCCACAGCCCGCTCCACCGCGCGCCCGTGCCACCTCACCTCAGCCGGCCCCGCTCGCCAGCGTCCGTACGTCGGCGTCGACCACCGCCACGCGTCGCGCGCCGCCTGCCTCGCCCCCTCGCGCACGCGTCCCTTTGCCCGAACGGGAAAGGCGTCAGCGCCGTCCCGTCCGCCTTCACTCCTCTGTCTCCCACTCGCCCGCTCCCTCCTTCTTCCTCCTCCAACTCGCCATGGCCGCCGCTGAGCTCGTCGCCGTCTAGAGCTCGAACCCACCGGCCATTTTCGAAACTAAGGGCAGCATCGTGCTCGCCGCCCTCAGCTCCACCTTCGCCGCCCATCTTTTTCATCGAATCGCCAAGGTAGCGCCGCCGTCTCCCTTGTCTTCACCGCGTGCAAGGTCGCCGCCGCCATGGCGCTCCGGCTAGCCATTGCCGCGTCTTCCTCCCTCGCTTGTGCCCGCATTGGCGCGCGCATGCATCGCCAGCTCGTAAGGTAGCTTAGGGTAGAAGCAAGCGGAGCGCGGAGCCCCGACGGGCCGTGTTCGCGGTTCGCCGGTGAGCTCGCCGCCGCCACTCCGGCGAAGGCGTGCAGCGCTATAGGGCACCATTTCTCCAAGTTCTTGGACGTGTCTCGGTCGTCGGGTAGAGGTGACGGCCGTAGGGTAGTCGAGGAAGCCCGCTGTGGCTCCGGTGAGCGGCTCGCCGTCGGGCACCGCCACCGCACGTCGGCGGATCGCGCTGCCATGGTTTCCGGCCGCGAGGGCCCGTATTCATTAGTGCGTTGGGTGCGCGAGGTCGAGGCACGTCTGAAGGCGCCCCTGGTAGCGCCGGAGGACCGCCGCCTGCGAGAGTTCGCCGCCGGCCGCCGCGTCCATGACGTCGGTGAGGCCGACAGGTGGACCCAGTGGGACCTCAGGCCCCACCTTCAGCTCGGACTGTGTGTGCACGTGGCCGAGTGCACTTAGCAGTTCAATCTGAACCTGGGTACACTCAGGGTGTACCTAGCGTTTTAGGATCGATTTTCAGAAAAGAAAAATGGGATTTCCAGTTTTAGTTTTAAACTTCAAAAATTCATATCTCAGTCATTTTTAATCCAATTGGGGTGATTCAAGTTGGGTTATTTTTCTTATGAGCAGTAGATTCCATAGAAATTATGAGATGTGGCATTTGGCATACTTTTCTGTAAAACTTTATTTAATTTCTTGATATGGCATATATCTTTAGAAATTCATAGTAATTCATCTGTTGATCAGAAAAATGTGAGGTTTGCTGTGTTAGTCTAGTTATGACATTCTTGATCAGTATGAGCTTTTACATGGCCCTATTATGTGGTAATTTTTAGAGTTGTTGTTCAAGTGCCATTCTTAGCACCATGCTTAGAAAATTCATAATTAATTCATAGTTTATCCAATGCTTATAAAATTTTACATGCCCTGTTTTTAGTTGCTTTAGGCCTACATGTCTCTGGTTTTAACTTTGGACTACTTTGGTAGTACAAAGTATTTTCTGGTTCACTGTTTAGTGTTGACTTGTGAATTTTGTGTAGGATAAAGTACTTACTGTTTTAAGGTGAAATTTCTATGGTAGACTACTTTGGACATGTATTAGCTACTGTTATTTTGGTAGAATTTTCTGTACTGTCCAGATAGGACTTGCTGTTATAGTTTAGGCACTTTTAGCGAGAGGTTGTGCTTGTTTTGCATGGAAAGTTGTATGTCGAGTTTGGGGTTGATACTTTGCTGTTATATACTGATCATAGCATCATTTCATCATTACTACAGCAACATTTGTATTTATTTTCTGCATTGCACCATACAGGATCGCTAGGCAACAATCCGCAAGCCGTGCACGAGGAGCAGGATAGGGAGGATCCTCAGGAGCTCGAGCTGCAGGAGGTAGCCGAGGAGGAGGTGCCAGAAGCTGACCTTCCTGACTGTCCTAACCACGTGCCCAGCTCGTTTGTCAAAGGCAAGCCCCGGTGCATTCTCCTATGTTTCCGCAATGTTTTAAATTTGAGTCCTTTATTTATTATGCTGCATTACGTTATAGGCGTTGGATTGGAACCATAGAATCCACTAGAACTATCCTGCTACCATAAGTATCCTATTATTAGGTTGAGGTTTCGATATTGCTTAGCTTGCTAACTAGTCGGTAGAAGCCGAGTGATCGACTATCACTCGCGAATGGTAGGTGTTACTACTCCTGGATTGATGATGAGGTTGGTAGGTTGTTGAACATAACCATGTGGCCATGATGAAATCACCCTTAATATATCATGGCACACGAGCGTCCTCGGATCATTTTGAACAATGCCTCACAGATAGCTGGAAGGGCGTGTAGTGCCCAACCGCGAAGCCTTGCATCTACTTGGGCTAGGTTTCAACTTCCAGGTATCCATGCTGGCGATGGGTGGTGAGTAACAAGGGCCCGGTTTGTGAGTCCTTAAGATGGGGCGGTGTCATTTGATGGGCGCACGCTTACCTGTGGCAGCCGGGAGTTTCCTTGGTCATGGTGATGAGTTGTTGATCCCGCGTTTCCCGAGTAGATCATGGTGACCGTCGCTCACTCTGGCCAGTGAGTGTGGTTTGTGTGAGGAATACCCGCCAGCTGGTTTGCAATCGATTATAATCGCCATCGTTCCTGGATAGCGAATAACTTGACCGAGCAGTTACGGTGCTGCAAATAAGATTTGAAATGCGAGTTGGTTATGTTCCTCATATGATGGTTTAATGATTATTCAATCAATGCGGTGATGATGAATAGATTGGTTGCTTCTATTAAAATGATGACTAGTGCAGGATGCTAACTTAGCATGGATAGGTAATTACCTAATGGGATAAGCTAGAGAGTCCTTTATCACTAAGTGAAAGCTCATCTTTTGGCAAAAAAAAAAAGAGTTGGCTAACCCACATACAGCCTGGCATCAACCAAAGAGTCTTTATTTTCTTTTAGACGGTTAAGTCTTGCTGAGTACAATGTACTCAGGGTGCAATTCTCAATTGTTGTTGCAGATGGGGAGATGTTTTACGGCTATTGCCCGACCTGTCTCCATCCTGCCGTCGGAGAATAGTAGATCGTGGGCACGATCATTCCAGTTGTCGCATCCCTTTCTTTTGTGGAATATGATGAAGGACATGACACTATGTTTCTAAAACTATTTGGGGTGTGTTTGAGAACTTGTTAAACTATTTGCTTCCGCACTTGTGAGAACTTGGTTTGTAATAACTGAATTTATGTTATGTATTATCTACTTGAGAACTTTTATGTAATAATTATGGATGGTTGTTCGTTGGGCCTTTACCGGTCTGGGATGTTACTTGATGTTTGTGCGAAAATCCTTCGAGGTTTTCCGGACTACCGGGCTGGTTTGATTACTAAGTTCTAATTAAGTTGTCACGTCAGCTTGATTAGTGCTTCGTAATTAAATTAGTTGGACGGTTCTGTTACAAGTAGTCATTAGCAACTTTTTTTATCAAAAAAAGTTATTAGCAACAACTAGTCCATAATCATTGATCTAGTTGGGGGTGCCTGGGTGTGAGGTGATAATTAATAAATTAAATTGCCAAATCTACTTATTATTATTCTGTATGTATAGTATTAGCTTGCTAGATCTATTTTAATCCCTAGAAAGACACGTGGAAAGAAAAACAAAAAAATACATAATCTTCCATTGATATGGCAAATTCTTTTTGTTGATAGTTGTGAGGCAAACGAAGTTGAGTTTCTACCACTACTGGGGACAAAAAATTCTCTATGGTTGTCTTCAACCGATATAAAAATTATGCATTTTTCTATCAAGTCTCAAAACCGAAAAGTTTGGTAAATTCAATTTTTTTGTCAGTTTTTTACTATTGCCAGAAAATACCTAATAATTTATTAAACATCTCCAAGAGTTTACCAAATTAACTTGCTATCCATAAAAATTTGGCAAAACATGAAAAAACATCCTCCAACAGTTTGGCATCTAAGAGCATCTTCAAGAGTTTGCCAAAATTCACTTGTCAAATCTTATGATTTGACAACTTGCTAAAATATATACCAAGTGAAAAAGTAGTCTCTCTCCAATAGTTTGTCATTTTAACTTGGTAAAATTAAAAAAATAGGCCCACACCCTAGCGCATCCAACCGTATAAACCGTGGCCCTTTTGCCCTCGCGCTACGATCTGATCAGGTTCAGTAGCACTGCAGTTCTTTTCTACAGGGCGATGTACACTGCAGCACCTAGCAAATCTAGTTCGATGTCCCATCAACAGCACGTACCGGAAGCATCAGCGGCAAGACCAGCAGGATTTGTCCGCCACACACACCAGCAGTCACCAAATCGTCCAAGCAACAGGTGCTGTCAAGATCCATACAGGCGCATGCACATTATGAATGTGCAGGACATATGACGGAGCAAGGAACAGGAACGAGGACGGAGACCGTGCTGCACATACAAGACCTGAACTGTTGTTGGATGGGCGATCCAAAACTTACGGAAGCTCAACTTGTGAAAGAAAACTCCTTTTTTTCGAAGTCGTGCTCTCGGCACGTGTCTCATTAAGTAGAGAAAGGAGTTTATATTACAATCCGGAAAATCGAAGGGCGAGATGCCCCCCGAATTCCGGAGGCACACTAACACAAGGCGCCGGCTGGACGGCGGAGCTTCGAGTGGTGTAACTAGTCGCGAAACTAATTGTGCTCAGGAATAAACGTAAGCGATAGCACTACGGTAGCAAAGCCGCTGCTAGAAGTGGCGCAAGTGCCCTGAAGCCTGCAGCCACCCAACTGCCGGCCTCTTCAATTATCAGCTGGACCACGACGCTGGGCGCTGCCGACTGCCCCTGGAAGGTTCTCCTATTTCGCTCCTTCCATAACATCCACGTGACTAGCAACATTAGGGAATCGAAGCCGCGTCGGAGGTCGGCGTGGAAGGATTCCCTGGTAGCTAGCCACCAATCCTCCAGGCGGTCGTCCGACGACGGCGCGAGGTGGCCAAGGCCGGCCAGGGCGAAGATCCTGTGCCACACCTCTCTGGAGAACACGCACGCCAGCAGCAGATGGCACCAATGCTCTGGCTCCTGCAGGCATAGGACGCAGTCGTCCCCCTGCTGCAAACCATGCCTCTTCCGTCGCTCCGCCGTCCAAAGTCTGCCGTGCAGCGCCGTCCAGAAGAAGAACTTTACCTTCGGAGGTGCGGAGGCTTTCCAAAAAAGAAAACTACTGCAGGGAACCAACAACAAGAGCGAGCGATATATTCACACACCCATCAGCGAGCGATATATACACACACCCATCAGCCACCCATCATGAAGGATCGAAGAAGGATCGGCCTGATCATAGCGGCACAGCGACGCGCCGGGATTGGTCTATACTGCAAGGCTCGGGGGGTCAGCTTTGCCGGTCGGACGGCGGCTCGGTAAGCCCCTGCACCGACGACCGATGCCATCATCGATCACGGTGGGCGGCCGCATATCCGCACGCACGCTTGCTTGCTCACGCCACTGATCACGTACGACTGTACGAGGATGGAGGCCGGGCGCTAGCGATGCAACCGATCGCGAGGACGAAGACCGGGCGTCGTGATCTGATCACACGTACGGGGACCAAGGCCGGGCGTTGGCGATGCAATTGATCGCGAGGATGGAGACCGGGCACCGCTATCTGATCACGTACGAGGGCGGAGGCCAGGCGTTGGCGATGACGGAGACCTAGCGCCGCGACCTGATCACCTACGAGAACGGAGGCCGGCGGTGCGCGAAGGAGGAGGAATTTCCTCGCGAGCGCGGGAAGGGAAGCAGAGGTCGAGCGCGCAGCGATGGGGAGCAGGATACGCGCGCGTATCTTTACGCGCGCGGAGGGCAAGAATAGCAAGTTGGGGAAAATAGCAAGTTGATTTGACAAACTGTTGGAGAAGGAATTTTCTTATTTTGCCAAATTTTCAAGAATGGCAATCTAATTTACCAAACTGTTGGAGATGCTCTAACTTGCCAAATTTTAGCAAGTTGCCAAATTCCACCCTTCCACGCGCATATATGCGTGCGCATGCAACCACTTGTTTGCTGCCATGCAACCACTAGCTAGTTGATCGGTTGCAAGTGAGGTCTACTATTTTGATTTTTGCCAAGCCAAAATGGCAGACTATTGGAGATGCTACAATATTTCACTTGCCATATGTTTTAGTCACTTGCCAAGTCATAACATTTGGCAAGTGAGTTTTAACAAACTCTTGGAGATATATTGGATTGGTTGCTTTATGCTTGTTATTTGAATCTAGTCATGCGTGCTCTCTGTAATATGATCATCCATGAGGCTGTCTGCACTGGGAGCCTGCATATCTTCCTCAAGCGCCTTTACAGTTACTCAAGCGCCGCAGCGGGAGCCTGCATATCTTCCTCAACCGTTGCGTTCGGGAGCTCGTCCGGTGCCTTTTGCGTTCGTACGGCGCCGAACGCAAAGCGCTGCGGGGCCCAGAGGAGAGAGAAGGAAGAGAGGGAGGGAGCGCCGCCATGGAGGAGGAAGCGGAGAAGCCATGGCGGAGACTCGCAGTCGCCGGAGACGGAGGACCCGCGCCCACCGCCCACCTCGCGCCGCCGCGCCAGCAGCTCGCCGGCCGGGGAGGAGTCGATCCATTCGAGGAAGAAGGGGCCCCGCAGCTCGCCGGCCGGGGAGGGAGAGGCCGCGCCGGGGCTTGCCAGCGCGAGAAGGACCGCCGCGGGGCCGCGCGCCGCCATGGCCGTGCGGGCGACCTTCGCCGCCATGGCCGTGCGGGCGACCTCCGCCCGCGAGGAGGACGCCGCCGACCTCGCTCGCGTCCGCCTGTGGAGGTAGCCGGGGGAGGCGGCCTCCACCTCCATGGCCGGCGCACTCGCCGGGGGAGGCGGCCTCCACCTCCATGGCCGGCCGCAGGAGGAGGGGGCACGAGGAACACGCACGGGGAGCGGACGGCTCCATGGGGAGGGGGCGGCTCGCGGTGGAGCGCTGCGACCTGACTCCGCCGGCGCCGGAGCATGCGAGGGAAGAGCGGCCATGCGAGGCGAGCGGCCATGCGAGGCGAGGAGCTCCGCTGCGGCGCATGCGAGGCGATGCGCTCGGACGGTGGGGAATAGATAGAGGAGAGAGAAGAGGGAGGAGAGAGAGGGGCTGGGTGAGGAGAAAATAAAAAGTAAGTATGCCACGTGGGTCCCACAATAGATTGAGGGAGATATAAAGGATGCATGAGTGCGGAAGAAAACGATATAGAGGAGAGAATCTCGATGACCAGGCTGGAATATACCTTTTAGAGGAAGATATTGAGGATGTATGAGTGCGGATAGTCTGATGCGAAATACATGTCAAGCGACAATAAACTATCAAATCCATTTGTATATTTTTTTTTGGCACTACTAGCCTGCTAGGTCTCTGGAAAGGTACATGGAAAGTTGAGTAATACACGCATAATCCCCTAGTGACGTGGCATAATCTTTTCGTGTTGATATTTGTGGCAAACCGCGTTTAGTTTCTCCTTTCTCTAAGCGCTGATCAACATCAAATTCGCAGAAATTAAAACCGATTAACGGCAGATGACGACGCTGTGGTTGAAGTCCAAGTTGGCACACTTGGGCAGTACGGACGAAAGGAACCAAGCACATGAACCAAAACTCCCCACATGTAAAGAAATGCAGATATCCACGTGTCACATTACACCACATGCATGCATGTAACGACTCTGACCGTAAAATCTTCACCTAGCTTGTAGTACATACGTACCAGTATGATTAGGAAAAACTTAAATGTCGCCGTTTACAGATTTAAGTCGCCATTTACAGATAGACCTACAGTCAAATACTCAAATTGTATATTTGAACTCAACAATCACCTCACGTTGCAAGAATTCACCGAATCAGAGAGGACAGGAACTTGGGGAATATAAAAACTGGAGACTAGCGGCATATACTGATATTCTAGTACATTTTATAAGCACAGAAGTAGAACTGCATAGTCTACTATTCCAGTGGATTCATTGGACCTGTGTCTTGTCACCTTACATCAGGTCCCTTCCACTTGGGTCATTTAAAAATCAAAATTGAGCTGTTCAAGCCAATGATGAGAGCCAATGTGAAACCACACACACACACCACCCATGATGACCAGCTAATTCAGCAATCACCACCTAATAAGCTTGATCAGTGCCCTGACTTTCTCCAGCTTGCCAGAGTAGCATCTGCCGGCTTTGCGATTTACTAGTAGTCTAGTACAGGTATAGTGGTGGTGGCCTGGTGGCGCCAATTTCATATAGGCAAACTGGCTAACGGTATGGCCTACTCGCTGCGTCATTTACACGATTCCGTCACGTATATAGCTGTTGTGACCACACTTTTGTCCATTTCCTCTGATCGGTTCGATTCGATCCGCCACTTGTTTCAGAGAAATCTGAAAGGAGCAGCAGATCAGAGTGAGCAGGCAGAGTGGGGCCGGGCAAGCTCCGGACAGGGGCCAGGGAGAGAGATGAGAAACCTCAGGCTGAGCGGCTGCCGTCTCCTCCATGGCTGTGTCTCCCTCTCCCCTGTGCTGCTGTTCTTGCTGCTGGTGGTGCTTCCGAGTTCTTGGAGGGCGGCTGCGCAGGCTCAGCAGGCGCCCCAGACTGATCCGGTTGAAGGTATGTGCCTCGATCGCTCGACAGAGCTCTGCTCTGTAACTGATGGCTGTTGTTGTTGGCTGTGGCCTGTGGGCGACAGCGGCGGCGGTGAACGCGATCATGAGCAAGCTGGGGCTGAGCGCGCCGCCGTCGACGTGGAACATCAGCGGGAACCCCTGCAGCGGCGCGGCGACGGACGACACGTCCATCGACGACAACCCGACCTTCAACCCGGCCATCAAGTGCGACTGCTCCGACCGGAACAACACGCTCTGCCATGTCACCAGGCTGTGAGTCCGTCCGTGTCCGTCCACTCGATCTCCAGAGCTGCTGCTTTTCTGCTGTCCATGCTGCTCGCTTGCTCTATCTCGCTCCAGGAGACCAGGACAGCTTCATTTCATCAGATTTTTTCCCACTCTGATGCCGATGGTGATGCAGGAAGATAAACATGCTGGACGCGGTTGGTCCCATACCAGAGGAGCTACGGAACCTCACTCACCTCGTTAAGCTGTATGTGCTGCGTAAAACTCGTCTGAGGCGTGTACTCTTTTTTTTTTTCCCCTTCAATTATTTGCCAGCTGCTTAATATCTTTTTTTCCCATGAATGATATTATTTCTGTAGAAATGACAAACTTTGTTCACGAGATTTCATCACCAAATTGAAGTTCGACAAATTTTTACCACGAATGAGATTATTTCTTTTTTTCAGGGGAGAATGGGATTATTTCTCTGTACCAAAAATGCCGAACTGTCGCCTGTAGTTAAAAGGTCTTGTTGGGCCAAGCCCATTAGTAAGTTGTAATTTTTTTTCCGCTACACACACCAGTTCAGCCTTCAGCGCTCCAGCGGTCCAGTCCCCATCCCTCAGCCCTCAAAAGAAAAAATTAAAATAGAAACTGTCCAGCCCCCGAAATGGCGGAGGGGTCGCCGGCGGCCGCCGCCGTCGCTGGGCGCATACCATTGCCATTCGACGGCGCAGTGTCACTTGCCTCCCGGATAAACGAGGAGTGTTCCCCTCGTGTTCTGACTATAAGCTCGGTATTTTACTGTAATGCCCCGCAGTTTTTTTTTTGTTTTTTTATGAAGGAAATTTCCCTGCAGTTCCAAACTCATTCTAAACTAGGATAGTGGTATAGCACATCGTTCTATCTGTCCCCTGTGCGTCTCTTCAGCAGCCACAATCACACTGTCCAATTTCTTTGCCTGCTGATTTGTGCCTTGGTCAGTGTCCATGACCACACACATTTATGTTCTCTCTTTTCAAAAACTGGAGTATGCATTACGCATATTGTTTGTTTGGTTTACGGTCGCTTTTGCCTTGCATTAAATACCTAAATTCAAGCTGAAGATGGCTCCAAATCTGCAGTGTGCACAAAGTTTGATTAAGGCTGCTTAACATTTCAGGGACTTCAGGAAAAATTACTTCTATGGGCCATTACCAGCATTCATTGGAGAGCTAACTAAACTGGAATCCATGTAATACTCTGAACTCAAAACTGTGCTGCATTTCCTGCGTTCAAGCAAATCTTACATTCTTTTCCTTGAAAATTACAAGGACTGTGGGCATCAATGCATTATCTGGACCTGTCCCAAAGGAGCTTGGAAATCTTACCAATCTCTTATCACTGTAAGATCCTCCAATCATGTTATTGTCCTGGTTAGTATTAAACATGGATATTCTCTGATGTCCCGGTTGTACTTTCTTTTCAATTTCATGAAGTCATGAAACTGTATGCCAAGGGCTTGAAGTTTTACATATACTGTCATATACTATGGTCATATATTGAGTGTAATCTTATAATGCTGTTTTCTAAACAAGTTATTAATATGATATTGTGGAAGTGAGAATGTGGCGGAAAAGAATGTGCATCGCCCCCAATCAAACATTTACCAGCATTTCGATTTTTTTTATTGTCAAAAAGTATTTAACAGCATTTCCATTTGAACTTTTCTTTAATTCTTTCAGGGCATTGGGCTCAAATAACTTTAATGGCACACTTCCTGACGAGCTGGGGAAACTGACAAAACTTCGACAAATGTGAGTCATCTGACTGGTCACTTTACATGTGTTCTATGTAACCATCTATGCTTTCTTCACTGTTACAGTGAGAACTATAGGCATGGCATAACTGAAAATTGATTTCCATCTTCGAGTTGCAGATACATTGATAGCAACGACTTCAGTGGCCCTCTACCTTCGACATTGTCCCAACTGAAGAACCTGTCAATCTTGTAATTTAGTATAATAAGATAGCAGCTCGTGAATTTGCTCTTCCTTCAGAGGTAGAAGCTAATGATCTTACCTACCCTTGTCATGTATCCAGGTGGGCATCAGACAATAATTTCAGTGGGCAGATTCCTGATTATCTCGGGAGCTTGACTAACTTGACCCAACTGTAAGATTTATCTCTGAAAACCACTAAGGTTTCAATATTTTTCAAATTATTTTCTCGACATCAATAGTAAAGTCATTCTTTTTTCTGGAGAAGTGCAAGGTGTTGCATATTTACCTACATCATCTGTTATTTTATAGCACAATTAATTTGTCATGAGGAACCAGCATAGGTACTACTTCTCTGACAAAATATCTATCTACTTACAGGAGGCTCCAAGGGAATTCTTTTCAAGGCCCCATTCCTGAAAGTCTGTCTAATCTTGTCAACTTAAAAAAACTGTGAGTCCCTAGTAGTTTCTGTGATTGTAGGATTATTATCGTTACAAAGATAATAACCGTGGCATTAATCATTTCAATGTAACAGAAGAATAGGCGATATAGTGAATGGAAGCTCTCCACTGGCATTCATTGGCAACATGACATCTTTGGGTGAACTGTACGACATGTGCCCTCCACATTTTTTTTGTCAGTTTAATAGCCTAAACATTTAATTATTCAAGGTTTCCATCTTGCAGAGTGTTGAGGAATACGAAGATATCTGATAAATTAGCATCAGTAGACTTCTCCAAATTTGTAAATTTGACCTTATTGTAAGCATGTTTCCCTTGTCAGATTGTCACAATCAAATGACAAATTTATATTATAGCTCAACTTTGAGATGATGTTATTCCTTTTGTTGTCTAATGCTATTTTTCTTATTTCTCACAGGGACCTGAGTTTCAACAATATCACAGGACAAATACCTCAATCAATTTTGAATCTTACGTCTCTTAGTTATTTGTAAGTTTTACTTTTCTGCAGTTTTCTTAATTTGTTTGAATGGACATCTGTTTTTCTTTCTTGTTAACCTTCTGCTGATATTTGCAAAATATTCTACTTGAATCAGATTTCTAGGGAATAATAGCCTTTCAGGAAGTCTGCCTGCCACAAAAAGTCCCTTACTGACCAATCTGTATGTTCACATGCTCTCTGTTTTGGCATTGTACCCAATGAAATATGTTATTGATCTAATAGTTACCTTTTTCTCTGCCTTTTCACAGAGATTTTTCATACAACCATATCTCAGGAAACTTTCCTTCTTGGGCTACTGAGAAAAATTTGCAATTGTATGTTGTGTTCTGAAACTTCTCTCTTGAAAATGTACTCCTTAGTTATTCCACACAAAGCCTGCCTTATTGAATACAACAGTAATAGCTAATTGTCTCTATATGTTCTACTTTGTACTAAGGAATTTGGTGGCAAACGACTTTGTGATGGATAGCTCCAATGACAGGTGAGCACTAGTTCGTCCTCAAGGCTAGCATAAAATAAGTTCTCGTTGTAGCTTGTGATCAGAACTTAAAATAGTAAAACATTTCATATGCAGTGTTTTGCCATGGGGATTGGACTGTCTTCAGCGTAGTGCTCCCTGTTTTCTCGGTTCTCCAAAGTGTAATGCTTCAACCCTTTGGAATTTCAAGCATGTATCTATTTTATAATATTGGATCTGCTAATTAAACACTATTCTGATAATTTGGATGCAGCTGCCTCCCTTGCGTTGGACTCTGGTGGTAGTAGAGCAATATCAGGTTCAGATAATTCCATCTATCAGGCTGATAATGCTAGCCTTAGAGCCACATCATACTACGTTGCGGGTGCACCTACGTGGGGTGTTAGCAGCGTTGGATTATTCTTGGATGCAGATGCACCCAATGGAAGTTACATCATCTACAGTTCACGCCAGTTCGAGAACACCCTAGACTCTGCACTGTTCCAAACAGCAAGGATGTCACCATCATCTCTGAGATACTATGGCATTGGACTTGAGAATGGAAATTACACAGTCACACTTCAATTTGCAGAGGTTGACTTTCCAGACATGCAGTCTTGGAAAAGCAGAGGAAGGAGGGTTTTCGATATCTATGTCCAGGTAGCTACAATCTTATATCTGGCTGGCATCTGATGCTTTTAAATCATATAACTTGTTCTAGATTTAGACTTTTGTGATTGATACTTCATGCTTGTTTAGGGAGAGCGCAAGGAGCAGAACTTTGACATTAGAAAGGCAGCAGGAGGGAAATCTTTCACTGCTGTCAAGAAGCAGTATGTTGTTCCAGTAACCAAAAACTTTCTTGAGATTCATCTCTTCTGGGCTGGCAAGGGCACTTGTTGCATTCCTTATAAGGGATACTATGGTCCTGCCATATCAGCCCTGAGTGCAACTCCAAGTACTCACCTGAACTTAAACTTGTTCTAGATTGCAGTTATACTACTGCCCAAATGACATTTTGAAGTATCAATCGATATACTAGTGTAGTCACAAAAAATACACTTGTTAGTGTGGTATACATGATGTGAAATTTTAAATTTGAACGAAAAAAAATATTGTCTTTATTACTTGGTGGAATTGTAACCATTGTAAATATTGTGTATTACATCTCAATTCGTTTTAAATAAGGTTTTCAGTGCTCAACTAACTGAACTCTTCTTCAGATTTCGTACCTACAGTCCATAGTTCTACAGACAGCAAGAGCAACCATAAAATTGGTGTGATTGTTGGAGTTGTGGTTGGTGTTTCAGTTTTTGCATTGATTGCACTGGCCGGAATCATCTTATGGTGCCAAAAAAGGAGAAAGCTATTGTTGGAGCTAGAAGGTACTTGATATACTGATATCACATTGTGCGATTGTCTGCAAACAGAAAGTATGCCAACAAGGGTTTTTTTTTTTTTTATCGAAGCTAACAAGCTATTTCGAATTTTGCAGAATTGTATACCATAGTTGGAAGGCCAAATGTCTTCAGTTATAGTGAGCTCAGGTCAGCTACAGAAAAATTTTCTTCTAGTAACCTACTTGGTGAAGGAGGATATGGATCAGTTTACAAGGTTTGTCTTTCTAGTTATCTAGTATATATATAGAACTGGATTTGTGTGCGATGTGTGAACTTATGAAGGCCTAAATGTTGCTTCCTGATGATATAAATAACAGAAAAGTTGTGATATGACATTTATCATAAACTGATGTTTTTCTAGTCAAGCAAAACCTTGCCCTGAGTTATGAAATACCCTGCGTAATAGTTGAGAAGTGCAACTTTCCTGCAGGGTAAGTTGAGTGATGGAAGAGTGGTGGCAGTGAAGCAGCTCTCCCAATCCTCTAATCAGGGAAAGATTCAGTTTGCTGCAGAAATAGAAACCATCTCTCGAGTGCAGCACCGCAACCTCGTGAGGTTGTATGGCTGCTGCCTTGAGAGCAAGACACCATTGTTGGTTTATGAGTACCTGGAGAACGGAAGCCTTGATCAGGCGTTGTTTGGTATGACTTCGTCCATTCTTAGCTTGTATGAGAAACAGCGCAACTCTGATGCAAAAATTCAGTACGTTTAAACTTTTATATTCAGGAAAGGGAAGCTTGAATCTAGACTGGCCAACACGGTTTGAGATATGTTTGGGCATAGCAAGAGGTATAGCCTATCTCCATGAGGAGTCAACCGTCCGCATTGTGCACAGGGACATAAAGGCCAGCAATGTGTTGATCGATGCCGATCTTAACCCGAAGATCTCTGATTTTGGCCTTGCCAAGCTCTACGATGACAAAAAGACTCACGTCAGCACAAAAGTTGCCGGCACGTTGTAAGTATATTTTGATCTCGCCTTTGGGTATAATATAATGCATGGTGTGTTATTTGCAAATGGGATTGAGCTAATGGCAGTTGGTTCTTGGTTGTCTTTGGCTGTATCATCTAGTGGCTATCTCGCACCTGAGTATGCCATGAGAGGGCATATGACTGAGAAGGTTGATGTGTTTGCTTTTGGCGTGGTTGCTTTGGAGATTGTTGCTGGTGAATCAAACTATCAGAATACGATGGAGGAAGACACGACTTATATCTTTGAAAGGGTAAGATCATCAGGGTGAAATGTATGCCATATGCTGAACTTCAGTTTGTCACTGCATATTTATCTGGAAATTACCATCTCAATACCAGACACTGGAAACACTGTACTGTAATAATGCAGCATCGTGCTACTTTTTTCAGGTGTGGGAACTGTACGAGAACGGGCGTCCGCTGGAGTTCGTGGACCCGAAGCTGACGGAGTACGACGGGTACGAGGTGCTGCGCGTGATCCGCGTGGCGCTCCACTGCACGCAGGGCTCGCCCCACAAGCGGCCGCCCATGTCGCGGGTGGTGGCCATGCTCACCGGGGACGCCGACACGACCGAGGACGTGGCGAAGCCGAGCTACATCACGGAGTGGCAGGTGAAGGCGGCCGACGTCAGCGGCAGCTTCACGAGCAGCCAGGCCGGGGCGTCGTCGACGCAGCCAGTGTCGTCGTCGTCCGGCGGTGTTGGCGTCCTGCAGGCGAGCCCCGAGCCCGGGGACCTCACGCCCGTGGTCCCGTCGCCGCTCTTCACCTCCATCATCGACGAGGGCAGGTGACAGCTGGCTAGCTGTAGAAACGTGAACGCTGACCTGGCATGCATGTGGCGTCATCACGAGTAAATTTTAGGACGACGCTGTGCTCTGGTTTTGTGGCTGTACAGTTACAGCTACTCCATGGTCTTGGGAGGAATTTCACTTGAATGTGAGGCGGAAGATTTGTTTTGGAAGGCAGTCGCACTCTGAAATGGCAGCAGGTTTTAGGACGTCGCGTACGGTGGATGGCAAGCGTTCCTTTCCGTGACGGTGGTGGTTCGTCCTCGTCCCCGTCAAGAAGGCGTGCGACGGTGCGTGCCGGAGCCTTGCTTTTGCTGGTAGCCGCGTGACGGCGTGAGACACGTCTACCAGCAGTGTCCGGCTCGAGTAGCAACACACGAAATAACCGAAAGGGAGTAAAGGCCCATACAATAAAAGCATACTTCCTCCGTCCCTAAAAAACCGTCGCTATGAGATACGTGCCATAAATTTAACTCGATTTATAGAGAAAACATGTCATATTTAAATTTCTAAATAAATTTGTTAAAAAACTAGATTTAAAGATCTTTTTAATAATACTAACCACGTACTATAAATACTTATATTTTTTAATATATAATTAATCAAAGTTGTTTTTGGACAGTCTTTTTTAGGGACGGAAATAGGTAAACCCTTAGCATCACTCAGTCACACTCACCCGTCACCCCGCCGCCGTTCGCCTCCGCCCCGATCCCTCTCCTTCCCTCCCTGAGACGGCGACGGCCATCTCTCACTCACGCCGCAGAGGCCACACCCCCAGCTGGAGAGCACCTACCCCTGCTACCCGCCCACCAGGCCGCCGCCGCCGCCCGCCCCAACAACTTGTGGCCTCTTCTCCTCTCCAAATTCCGGCCAAATCCGCGGCCCTCTTCCCATCGCCGAGGCTTGGCTGCAGTGGATGGAAGCCAATAGGGAGATGACAGAGCCCAGCAGTCCTCCGTCGGTGGCATGCGCAGCCGCGATCTCTGCGGTTCTCGGCAACGACGACCTCCTCCGCGAGATCCTGCTCCGCCTCGGCTTCCCCACCACCCTCGTCTGCGCCGCCCTCGTCTCCAACTCCAAGCGCTGGCTCCGGCACGCCTCCGACCCGGCCTTCCTCCGGCGCTTCCGGAAGCGTCACCCGCCCGCACTTCTGGGCTTCTACCTCAGGGAAATGACCTGACCGTCTCACAGTCCCCTGAGCTCTCCGTCGCCATTCGCCGTGCGAGCGTCCAGTTCTCCTACTTCAGGCACTGCGGCATCATCGACTGCCGAAACGGGCGCCTCCTCGTCAACGAGGACGGCCGTCAAGCTGTCCTCAGCCCATTGCAGCCTACGTGTGCAAAGGGCATCCTCCCACCGCCACCGAAGCAACGACGGAAGCATAGTCTCTATGAGACCTTCCTCTCCGATAGAGACAGCAACGACATGGAGACTGTCATTGTCAACGATTCCGAGAGAGAGGAGGAAGGCAGCGACGACAGTACCTGTGCCTTTGAGAGAGAGGACGAAGGCAGCGACGACAGTACCGGTGCCTCCGAGAGAGGGGAGGAAGGTACCGGTGCCATCGCTGTATCGATGCTGGAGCCTGTCGGTATGGAAACAGAACTCCAGGTAGATTTGCTCACTCCACGATCTCGTGTCTTAAGGTCTAAAGAAAAAACGATCTGGTGTCTGGGTCGTCCATCGCAGTGAAGTAATACTTCTTCCGGAGAAAATATCTATATCTCGGATTGCGCACATGCTGCCGCCGGTCCGAGACACTTCGCCCTGTTCGTTTGGTCGTTTCTGGCTGGCTGATTCTCGCTGGTGCTAATTTGTTGTGAGAGAAAAACACTGCTGAATCGCTGGCTGGTAAGCGCTGGTAGATCAAACGAACAGGGCGAAGATCTACAGCTTGACCTATTCTGAGCATGTTCTCCGGTTGGATTTGACCGCTGGCATGGGTTCTCTTCTCGAGCTCCCAGACAGAGTGGTGACGAACAACTTCATTCTCCGGCTCACAGACAGAGTGGTGATGGACAACTTCATGATATCAAGTGGAGAGGATGAAGAAGATGATTCATCAAGTGGAAAGGATGAAGAGGATCGTTCTAGGCTATCCCTCATCTACGCCGATGGGTATCAGCTCAGCATCTGGCAACTTCCCACCACCAGCAGCGACGCAGGTGACTGGCAGCTGGTGTATGACAAAATTCATGTGCGTGAGGCGTGCAGTCGTCTTGGGGATGTTCGGGTGATGGCGGTTGATGACAGTCTTCAGTTTGTGTTCCTCTGGCTGGAATCGAGTGCGGTTCTCATGCATATGCATCTGCCGAGCAGGAGTGAGAAGGTATATAATGAGATGAATGTGCGTGATGGGTACTTGTTAGAAGTCAATCCCTTCATGATGGTTTGGCCTCCAATCTTTCCAGCATTGAGGGAAGAGGACAATCTTGAGGAGTGATCTGGTATGATTTGCCTTGGTGTTAACACACCAATCTTTTTATATATTTTTTTCACTGTCTAAAGACAAAAGATTTGAGTGGGCAATCACTGTCATATCTCCTCTTCCAGGTTACCGCTATAGTATGTACTTGTGATATATCTGTTGATTCAGAATTTCATAACTGGCTATGATTTCTGCAGAGTGCTTAGATCTCATATTGTTTACCTTAATAAGATCACGCTTTATAATTGCTAAACTCCCTATAATGAGGCTGCAGAACATAAACAAAGGTCCTGTCTCACTACACAGTGTACAATGTTTGTTACTATCAATAATCTGCTGAATCAAACATTGTTATCTGTGGAGTATCTTTAACTGCTCAGGAACTAATATGTGCCCTTGGGAGTCATGCAAATGTATCAACTTCGTGCGGAGCCTAGAGTTCTGGTTGTCATAAAAGTTGAGTTTTGCTCCGATGGACCTTTCAAAAAAGATTGCACGAACCTTAAAGCAACCTGATAGTTAGTTTAATTAATTTTGTAATGAGCAACCTACCCATGTCCAAAATCCAAACACAGCCCTAGCCCACCTAATGGTTTCTATCCGATAGTTCTGAACCTAGATTGGGCATTGCCTGTCTCCGAGAGGCGAAGCGGCAAGGGAGACCATTGTCAATGGACATAATCACACAAGCACTAAAGCTTAATCTAAACTTGCAGCTCCGATCGGGTGCACGGAGTTTTTCTTGCCTTCAATGGCTGAAAAAGTTTGGTTGAGCATTTCTGAGATTCAAGTGTGTTGTTTTGACATGATGCAATGTCAGCGAATTTTCTTATTGAACCTCTAGTGAGTGAGAAGTTCTAATTTGGGAATATTGACATTTCAATAAGCAAAATGGTTTGGCTTCAGGTAGTGTGGTGGTTCAGAAGTGGATTTCTAGGTGGGCTAATGTTTCTAGGTGGATTTCTAGGTAGTGTAGTGACATTTCAATAAGCTGTTCAAGGTGTATGTTGCTGACTATATGTTATTGTTACTACCTTGAAATGAGGCTCTCAGCTCTTGGGCCTAACCTCAATGTGGAATATGGGTGCCTGCAAGCCAACTAAACAATGTGAAGCCATGTTTTGTCTTGGAATTTTGCTTGCTGGTAGTCTCATTGGATTGTTTAGCTAGGTGAACATACCTTGTATGAACAGCAATCATTTCCTAATCTTTTGTCAGGTTTGGTGGAGCTATACCGATCTGCAAGCGCGTTTGCTGTGTAGAAGTATAATGATCTCTATCGAGTTTATCAGATAGGTTTTCATTTCAAACGCTCCCTGTACAGCATGAAAAAGCAAACCATTTCCTGCTGGGTCACTATTGACCTACCTCGGCATTTCACGGGCAGCCAGGTGGGGTCGTCGTCGATGTAGCCAGTGTCATCGTCGTCCGGCGACAGCTAGCTAGCCGCAGAAACGTGAAGGCTGACCTGGCATGCATGTGGCATCATCATGAGTAAATTTTAGGACGATGCTGCGTGTGCTCTGGTTTTGTGGCTATACAGTTACAGCTTTGTACATGGATGATCTCGGGAAGGAATTTACTTGAAAGTGAGGCGGAAGCTTTGTTTTGAAAGGCACTCGCACTCTGAAATGGCAGCGGAGCAGATACAGATTTTATTGGATGTCTCCGAACTTCCGAAAGATGACGTCGCGTACGGTGGATGGCAAAGCGTTGCTTTCCGTGGCGGTGGTTCGTCATCGTCCCCGCCAAGAATGGCGATGGCGTGCTCGGCGGCGTCAGGCCCTGCCTCGCCTTGCTTGCCGTCAGCCGCGTGACACCTCTAGAGAGTGGAGACCCCGACGAACGTTTCAAGGGATGTACTATCTGTTGAATTCGGCATGCATCACGTGGCTGGTGCAGGGTGTTTAGATGGTGGCATTGTTCCCCTCCCCTGCTGGGAATGGGCGTACCGTGTCCGGCTGATTTTTCCGGTTCCGGCACACGGCTCCATCTTTCTATCTCTGCTTTGTTGCTCACCGCCTTTTTCACCCTCCTCTGATCTACCATTACCCTTATAGCTGTGGAGTTTTTTCAGCTCCGTCGTTCCTCCACGTCGCCCTGTTGTCCGTGCCCTTCGATGCAGCATCCACGGCTTCGTCCCGTCCAGACCAGGCTTCGAGCTCCCCGTCCACCAGGACCCCTCCCATATCCGTCCACGCGTCCACTTCCTCGGACTCTCCAGGCCTCTCCACCGCCGCCTATTACCGGCCGTCCGATCGGCCGCCCGGACGGTCCAGATCGCCCGAATTTCAGTGTAGTTCGAACAGTAATCTTTTCCCTCAAAAATATATGCCTTCCACCCATTTTCACAAACAGTGGTCTTTGAGAGTTTTATTGCTTATAAATTTTCCCAACTAAAAGCTTTAGACCTCTAATTCATCTGAAGTGCCCGGAAAATACTTTTCGACACTTCTAGCAAGCACTTCCCAAAATCCACATCGGCCGAGTTCCACCGTAGCTCGCACAAGTAATCTTTTCCCTCAAAAATATATGCCTTCCACCCATTTTCACAAAAAATGGTCTTTGGGAGTTTTATTGCTTATAAAATTTCCCAACTAAAAGCTTTAGACCTCTAATTCATCTGGAGTGCCCGGAAAATACTTTTCGACACTTCTAGCAAGCGCTTTCCAAAAAGCTAAGTCAAGGTGAGGCATAATTTTAACTACCTATGGTCATTAACATAACTCCCTAACAAAATTAAACTATTATTATGTTTAGGTGTACTTAATGAGCATCACATCAAGCACTGGTGCTTATGAACAGTAGAACCCGGTTTGAACAGTATTTTTTTCCCTCTCCCCTCCACCGTTTTTTCCCCTATAAAAAAACAAAACCCGTGCAACGCATGGGGTTCCGGCTATATATGTTATAGCTCGCTGCCCCGCGCAACTGTGCGGGTTTCCGGCTAGTATCATCTCTACAACTAAAACACGGTAAAAACAATCGTTCACAGCGAGGTGAAACCGCTCGCTCCCCTCGCTCCCTCGATACCCACCGCGCTCGGCTCCCAGCCATGGCTCTCTCGAGCTGCGAGTCCCCAAGACGCGTCGCGTGCCTGCACATGCGCGGCCTCCCCGTCATTCCTGGCCCCGCCAAGCTGCTCGCCCCAACATCGCCGCCAAGCTGCTCGCCCCAACATCGCCGCCGTCGCCGCCCACGTCCGCTCCGCGTGCCACTGTACCTCGACCAGCTCCTCCACGTGCTCTGCATCTGCATCCCGACCCTGCCCTTCGGCTCCCTCATCGGCAGCGTTGGAGTGGACCGCGGCCAGGTACGTGGTACGGCGAGCGGAGGAACCTCGCGGCCACCGTCTGCTTCGTAGAGCCAATGAACGGCGGATGCATAGGCGCCAGGTCCAGCCAAATTTGGTCACGACGCGGGCTTCCTGCGGCTGCGGGCGGTCCCTGCTGACGGCCGGCTGCGGGGACGTGGCCTGCGCGGCTGCGCCTTGCGTGCTGCCCCTGCGTGCGGCAGGCTAGCAGCTGCGGATGTGCCCGGCGGCCAGTGCGTGGTTACGATTAAGGAGAGCAGGCCAAGCCGGAAGGTGATCCACAATGCCCTGCCTGCACGCTAGGTATTTGTGTTTATGCCCCACTAGCCACTGCCCGTAAAGAAAGCATGATTACTGAATAAAAATTTTAGTTCTGTGTGCGTGGTTCAGAATTAAAAACATGCCAGACTATCGGTATACATGGACACAAGACGTCATGTAGGTGTGATTTTGCTTCATGTGTTGTATGACTTTAGCTTATCTTCAACACACTTAACTATCACTTATTTTTTTTCGTTGTTGGCACAAACTGGGAATTACTGAAAGGTGAAAGAGAATTATTTTAGATGCCAGTCTAATTAACTTAGGGAGGTGTGCTTCCTTGAATCCACAGTGGAGTCTCCATCCAGTTGAAGTACCGTTTAACAACTTTCTTAGTGAAAACTGAATGAATCAGCTGCTGAGCAGTTGTAACATTGTTGTCGGTTGTTAGCTGAATTAAGATAATGGTACTCATATGTTGATATATGGTGAGAGTTTTTTCCCCTTATTTGTGGTAACAGGATCTGAGTTTCTGAGTTAGAGAGATTTTTTAAAAGTACCTTGTCACTTAATCAGAACTGTCTTCAGGAAATTCTGCATAACTTATGTTCAGTATGTAAGACCCAATAATTACAGTATTGTGCTACATTCTACATGATACCTGTCATATCAGACTCCAAAGTAGCAGTTTAAAACTTCACATAAACTCTTGCTCAGTTACCAGTATGCCTTTTATTAAGAAAGTTATCTGCCAGCCTTAGAGTTAATAAAACAAACCTTGCTGCCAGCCTAACGCATTATCAAGCTTGTGCATATGCAGACATGCTCAATTAGTCAATCACCGATTGGCTTCATCCTCTCTTGATGACGAGGTAAGGATGACCCTAATCCTTTTCTTGAAGGAAAAATTGATTTCTTATGCATTTAAAGAGGATTTTAGTGTACTTTGTGAATTTGGAGACAACATTGTTATGTGCGAACAAAACTTTTATATCTTCTAGCTATTATTACTACTGATGACTTTAACTTTATTTAGTCTGATTATATGATACCACATATCAGTAGGGGTTTTCTCTAGGTTCCATGTGTTGGCGGATGCTGTCGTTTTTTTAATCATGGTATAACCATAATAAAAAGATGTGTACAATTGCATAATAATTGATAGAAAAATCAGTGCTATTTGATTCCATGTTTGGGGATAGATGTGCATTTCAACTTCATTTCTCACTCTATTTCAAAACAATCAATTTGAAGACATTGTTTGGATTCTGGAACTCTGAAATTGTTGCAATAGCACACAGTTCAGCTAATTATTACTACATGCCCAATTTTTTCGGACAGTTCTTCAGCGGCAAAGTTGATGGTTTGCATGTGTATCTTGTGCAGATGGACGCAGTGGAGGACCTAGAAGTTTTCTAGAACCACGGCAAAACATAGTATTGTCTGCTAATAGGCTGAGTTGAGTTTCTGAGTTAGTGTCCATCTATGCTTCACAGTTTGAACTGATATTTTCATGGTATTGTTGTGCAGGTCTTTTCGAGGAGCCTGGGTAGGCGCTAAAGGTCACCGTGCCCTTGAATGGATGCGAACAAACAATCCATTAGTCGTGCATAGAATTAACAAATCTGAAATATGACGTTGCTACATTTGGCGAAATTTGATTGAGGGTCTTTCGGTGATTGGATGGTAGGGGGACTGGGGCTAACTGGTGTATGTGAATGCAGTGCACCTATTTTGCTTGGTCTGTGAATCGAACATTTATTATTTTGCTTGGTACATATGAACCAATGATTGTTGATACTTTGCTTCTTACACGAATGACACTGATGTTCTTATTGCAATGAAATATTTTTGGCAACCACAAAAATGCAGAGGCAAACTTTTTTTTTGGTCAATAGTTCAAGGTTTAAACCAAAATTATCGTGATATTATTTTTTCCCGTTGCAACGCACGGGTATTTACCTAGTAGATATATATATTCAAGTGCGTGAATCATGGTGTATATATATATTAGTTGTGCAATCTGCAATGTGGTGCATGCATCCACATGCAAGTCTTCCCACCCCTTTTTGATTTGTTAATTATAAGGTCATTGATCTTTCATTATTTTCCCTTAAAAAAATAGACCGTTAACACGGCCTGGCACGAAGTCACATGGGCTAATCAGGTGGTTTGCATTGTGACGGGGAGAGCACAATCAGTGTTAGCAGCTAAGCAAGCTGAGGACCGTTAGCTAACAACAAACGGTAGGATCAACTGCGCTCAACGTCAACGACGTCCATCCGTGGGTGTTCGCTCTGCTGCCGCGCTGCAGCTACAGTAATAACGCTCATCACAGCAATGGCAGCTCAACGGACCAGTAGTCGTGTCTGCACTCTTCTATTCGAGAAGATACGTTAACGCAGTAACGTTTATGTACGTTCACTTCACACCTATAAATACACGTGCTTATACTCTATATAAATATCTCTATGATGAAAATTTTTGAGAGATTAAATGATCGGATCTTAACATCAATGGAATAGCCACAACGTCTTATATTATCAGCAACCACATCGCCTATCATTAAATAGACGATACTCCCTTTATTTCAAATTACAAGTCGTTTTGACTTTCTTTTACATCGAATTTGCTATGTATCTAGACATTATGTATGTTTAGATACATAGCAAATCTAATGTAACCACTAAAACAAAAGGTACTTATAAATTAGAACGAAGAGAGTAACACAATTTCTTGATACAATAAATCTCGATCATATTCTACCAGATGCAAGACTCAAACATGAGTAGATAGGTTCATACCATAGAAAAAATATGCTTAAGCTCTGCTTGATCCAAGGAGCTACTAATAACTCTAGCTAATTGCTAGCCGAGTATCAACTTAACAAATATTTTACTAGTTGGACCAAAATAGTTAATATACCAATTAATAATATTAATAGTCCAGAGGGCTTGGAAGGTTCGAGGTTTAAAGAAAAAGAAGGGGCAAATCCGTCAATTGCTACAGGTAACCCCCAGGCGCAGGTGAGCTGGTGCGCCGTGCTCCTCGCGCGGTCGCGGGCAGCAAAACCCAACAACCCGCAACTGTCCAGAGGAGGCATCATCCATCCACCTGACCGTCCCCTCCCCATTCAAATCTCCGGCACCTCCGCTCCGCCGTCGTCGTCTCATCTCACTCCCTCCTCCCCCTCGTGATTATCTATCCCCCGGCCGGATTCCAAATCCCATCTCCGATTCACTCGGCCCCGTGTCCTTCGCGCGGGCGATGGCGGGGGCTGCGGCGGGCGCGGGCGCGGAGGCGGTAGAGAGGGCGCACGGGCTCTACCGGGGCGGCCGCCACCGGGAGGCGCTGGAGCTCTACTCCGCGGCGCTGGCGGCGGCGCGGGGCCCCGCGCAGCGCATCGCGCTCCACAGCAACCGCGCCGCCTGCTACCTCAAGCTCCACGACTTCCACAAGGTACCCTGTTCTGCTCTGGGTTTGGGTTTGGGTTGCTTCCCTCGGCGGATTGTGTCGTTGTGTCGATTTGACTTCGCCTCGGTGGTGTCTTCGGCCCTGCGGGGGAGGGAGGGGCGTCCCTTCGGCGCTTCCCAAGTGTCTGTTTTAGTACAAAGATCGATTTTTTTTTTTTCAACCATACAGGTGTCCTGGTTGCTGCCGGGTTCAGGGCTCCTGCGATTTAGGTCTCACATATAGATATAGAGTACTCATAGATATTACTATTGTGTTTTCTGGGCGTCATACGACAATATGAATGCACAATTTGGACTGTAGATGGGTCAATATGAATGCTCAATTTGGACTGTGGATGGGTTCCATTTTTTAAGGGGAACTTGTGACACTAGGCATTTGTGTGCAGGCAGTGATACTGCTAAATTTGTTATGTCCAAGCTCCTCTAATCTTCAGTCTAGCTTTTGCTTATTATGTTGATCTCTCATTTGCTGGTAAAATTTGTGTTCTGTTAGATTGATTGGAATCGACTTGAGAAGATGCAGCGCTTTTGTTTTTCTTGCTGTTGCCTTACTGAAAATAGCAAAAGTACTAGAAAACAGGCTAAGGCACGGTATCTTGGGGGGGTAGGGATTTGGATACCTGAAATTTATGAACGGCCCTTGATTTGGGCACCTGAATGGATGATAGACTATGAAAGCTATTAAGGGCTGTAGTTATTATTTATAATTGACCCAGAAAATAGCAGTCTGCATTCTGTGGAATCATTTGGTACTCCAGGCATCATGGCATCATTTATTGTTCCCTTTCCTATATTAATCATTATCTTTTCTAACACTAAATTCTCCATTTTTTATGTCTGGTACAGGCAGCACAAGAGTGTACATCTGTCCTTGAGTTGGATACGGAACATGCCGGTGCTCTGATGTTACGTGCCCAGACTCTCGTTACTCTGAAAGATTATCAGTCAGCTCTATTTGATGTCAACAGGCTCATTGAGATAAATCCGTCTTCTGAAGTATATCGGAACCTGCAAGCACGATTGAAGACACAGCTAGTATGTTTTCAGTTTTCTTTCCTTTGGTTAATTCACTTCCGCTCACCTCCATGACATCCTTACTCCAACATGCATTTTAGTAAACGGATTCTAGCTGTTTGATGCCTTGTGTACTTAGCTGACCTATTTTATTTGCCATCTGTTATACTGTTTTGAAGTCACTGGCCCCAATTCCTGAGTGTGAAGAGGAGTCTCTTTGTCTTGAAGAAGAAAAGGAAGAAGTTCCTCCAAAAGGTCAGAAGACTGACACTTCTATCGCTAAGCCCGACGAACCTGCAACTGAACCTGCCCTCAAGAACAAACCTTCAACTGGACCGATTCTTGATAGAAAACCTGCAACTGAACCTCGAAAGGCTGAGGTTCTGCCCTCAAAACCCCAGGGTTGGGAGGCCATCCCAAAACCAAAGGGCCATTCAGGCCTTGATTACTCAAAATGGGACAAAGTTGAAGACGATTCAAGTGAAGATGACGACGATGAAGAAGAAGATGAGCTGCCACAGTACAAGTTTAAAGTCAGAACTGTTGGTGTGCGGTCTGTAAAGTGAACAGGGTTGGCAATAGATTCAGAGTCTAGTCTGTGTATAGTCTAACAGGATCCCCACTGATTAGAGTGCCACTTATTCATCTTAAATTGAGTTATTTGGAATGAACAACTGTTGGTTGATATTTGCTTGAATAAGAAATAAGCTCAGGTAGTTCCGTTCCCATTTGAGTTTTCAGTCTTACAAATTTTGAGTCACAGTACATATATTTACTTACTCTGTTTTGTGGTGCAGGTTGCATGATTTGTCCAAAGCTGTCTCACAATGGCTCTCGAGTTCAAAGAGAGCAATTGTATGCTTTTTTGAAGCAATGGAGATGGATGTGATGGCCATGTACAAAGATCTAAAGTGTAGCCTAGTGCAATTTAGGATTAGTCTCATCATGTCGAAAGGTTGAACCTGTGTGCCTAACGTCTTTTAACCTTCACATTCATGTAATCAGTTATATGAACCTATTTTTTATACAAGCCATGTGGTTTTTATGCAAAATACTTTCCTCGGTTTCAAATCACATTTGGCAGCGCAACATATGATTCTGTACATATGTGGTGGCCAAAAGGCCAGACATTGAACTGCAAACTCCACTGAACATACATTCTTAAAAAACTAAAACCATTTCCTGTCGCCGGAACACATCGTCAAAAAGCCCCCCAAACCAAGCGAAAGTTGGCCATCATCTAATCAGTCATCACAACACCGGCACGGCATGTTCCCGTAAACCCTGTTGGAAGGCGCATAATAACCGCTGACAAAGTGACAAGTTACTAGCCGTTAGAGAGTTTCATTTTCACCCCATGGCTCTCGTGCCTTGCTAGTTCAAATTGGGACCCCGCAACCCACCAGATCCCAACAAATAAAACTCGTCATCAACGACGGCACCTTCCCTACCAATCACCCAAATCATTCCCAGGTGAGATTCGGAGCCTGAGGGGGCTGATGGGGATGGAGGCGAAATGCGGCGGCCTGGCCGTAGCGACAGGCGCCGCGGTCCGGCGGCCGCTCCAGCCGCGGGACACCAACGTGGCGGCGTCCACGGTAGTGGTCAGGAAGGCGGCTGCGCCAAAGCCCAAACCTCATCCAAAGGCGGAGACGAGGCCGCCAGGGCCGGGTCCGGCGGATTCGCCTTCACTGCCGCCGCCGCCGCCGCCGCCGGCACCGCTGTTCCCGGCCCAGCGCGAGTCTGTTGTTGCGGTTGCCGCGGGGATGGTGGCAGAGGTGTCGCTGGCGGAGGAGCTCGTGAGGGCCCGGGAGCGGCGCGCGCGGCTCCGCGCGGCGCGGAAGCGGACGGAGCGGGAGATGGAGAGCAAGGCGGAGACGATAGAGCGGGCGGCGGCGGAGTGGGAGCGCCGCGCGGAGGAGCAGCGAGCGCTCGTCTCGGAGCTCATGCGCCTCGTCGGGATGCCGGAGCCTGATGAGGTGAGTCTGCCCCGCCGCCATGGCGTTCTGTGTCCGCGACGGACTGCTGATTTTGCTGCCGGTTTTGGTGATTTGTTGGACGACGTCGTTTTGGTGGCAGGTGTATACGCCGGTGGAATCACTGAGATCCAAGGAAGAGAGGAAGCGAAGAGGGGCCGCCATTGTTGCTCATTCCGGTTCCACGGTAAATGCTTCTTCATCCTTCCGTGGGTTCTGTCTTTTGAGAAAATGGACTGCTTCATTTTGTAGCTGAAAATGACCTGACTTCTGACGGCTGTTTATCTTGGTTTTGCAGGGTTGCATCTCGACAGCATCAGCATTGCAGGCTGATGTTGGAGGAGAAGCCTGTAGTGATCAGGAATCTGAGGTGAACGGAGGGGATAATAGAGACGGCAACAACAACTGAGATCAACTCTGATTTTTGTGCCATTGGTTCCGTTTGCTTGTGGCTCTGTTTTTTCTCCCCTAGTGTAAATCTTCAGTTTTGAATGAAATCAAATGGCCTGTTTGAGTGTTTCGTTCGGAATATTTGAGATGCACGTGCAATTGTACAAAGGTTCTACTGTCAACTAGAAACTGGAGCGTGTTGTTTTGCTGCGCCTACACACACTTGATAGCTTAAGGAAAGCAATTGAACTCCAAGCTATGCTCATCATTTTCAATTTCTTTATAGTAATAGATATCCAGGCCTAAAGAAATTGTACTGGCAATGATCTTCTATAACAACAATTGAAAAAGGGGCAGGAAATAAGTAATTATTTTGTTCGTACTTACCATTATCCATCATATAGGTTTTGGAGCTTGTTTGTTGCCTTCATGAGATAGATATGAGTAAAGATTATTGTGGTTCACGCTTTTGCATTCTATCAAATACGTATAGAGGATGATGAGCTCTCAGCTTTTGCGGCAGCAAGATGGCTTTGATTTGATTACTGAGTACTGACTACAGTCACAGCGACTCACAAGGATGGCGAGACCTGCCCTGCTGGTGGACGTTGTTCCATCATGCGCCCCCACACATGCATCTGCATATAGAACATATGAACAATGCTTCTGCATATCAGATTTTATGTGAAAAAAGAGAGAGCTTTAAGATAATTTCACCAAACGATGACACATTACCTACAGAGAAGATAACTTGCAATTTTGCAAACGATTTAATTGCCCAGACGTGGGTGTAGGCACCTGTTAAATTGTGATGTTGGTGGTGTTGAGTGACCGAGTGTCAAATGTTATTCATCTCTGATGATGTCTAACCAGAGGAGATACGCCGGTGGCTCATGCGGTAGCTATCTGGGATCAGGTAGCTGACTACCACTTGTCAACAGCAATGTTCAGAAGTACTTCACCCTTGCTTCGGATGATCAACTACACTAATATAAGAAGCACTCCAGATCTTTTTTTTTTATCAGTGACACTCAGCCTGAACATTTAAAAATAGCAACTTCAATATCAAGCTTCCATGTGTCCTTTCTCAAAATGCATCACCATTGGATAGTTGCCGTTTGTGAAAGATGAGGGATGAAGATGATGATGGGCACAGTACAAGTTGTGAAGTGAAAATAGCAATAGATTCGAAGTGTAGTGTGTAGTCTGACAGGATTCCGTACTAACCAGGGACCTCCTTAATGTACAAAGTTAAAACTATGAAAAAATTATGCAAAATCCCATTTTTATAAAACAACTTTCATTTTTATTATTTATTATATTATAAAACTTTCATTTGAATTGTGGGGCCCCTCCAAAAAGGAGAATCCCCTCCAAAAATTGGCGTATGCTGCTATTTGCGGCGCACACACGGTATTCTTTAGTAAAAGGCGAAAGAATAGTTCGCTCTGTGGGCACCGCGCAGCTGCGTGCCTTCTCACGGCTGCCCTGCCCCTCCTTATATGCTTCTCCCTCGGACTGCAACTGAGCTAGAGCAGCGAGGTGGTGCTAAACCAGCGAATGCCCCCCCGAACTTGCCTGTCTCGCTGCGCGCACTCCGCTGTGCGGCCGCGGCTGCGCGACGCGAATTGGGCCTGGCCCGTTACTCTGTGGGAGCGCCATTCATTCCTCGCAACGATTGCTGCTAGCCCGGCCCAGCACCGGATGGATAATCACCCCGTAAGAGTGCCAGGCTCTTTCTCAGCCTTTGCGTTGCACGTGTTTTCCTT